>JAYMFT010279909.1:0-10505 GCA_038088735.1 Panulirus argus | reverse complement strand
CTCTCTCTCTCTCTCTCTCTCTCTCTCTCTCTCTCTCTCTCTCTCTCTCTCTCTCTCTCTCTCTCCTTCTCTCTCCTCGCACACACCTTTCCGCCTTGGTCTTCGACTCCTTCGTCTGGATCTTGTGTCCCGAATGACTGGTCTTTAACCGACAATAAATTCCTAAAGAATTCATAAGTAAGGTTTTTCTTTTATTTTACGTTACCTGTTGTCTTTTCCACGATATTCTTTTCAAAGCGTCTCTGCATTTCCTTGCATCTGTTGCTGTGCTCTTTTCCCGGCTCTCTTATATGGTTCATATACTGGCTGTAGCGTCTTCTGAATCTCCTTTACAATATATCACTAAGCTCTACTACTTTTCATATCTTATCAAACCATTTATCTCTCGTTTCAGAGCTTTTGATATCTTTATTAAACCATATATCTCTCGTTTCTAAGCTTTTGGTATCCTTCATTGAATCATATATCCCTCGTTTCTAAGTTCTTGATATCCTTTGTTGACTTATATATCTCTCGTTTCTAAGCTTTTGATATCTTTATCAAACCATATACATCTCTCTCTTCAAAGCTTTTGATATTCTTTATTAAATCATATACCTCTCGTTTCTACTAATCATTCCCCTCTAATTTCTCATAAAGGTACGAATGATCTTTCTCCTTTGAAATCTCACAGAGTCTTCCATAATGGCGATCTTCATCACGTCTATGGATCTCCATTTCCTCACTCATGTTCCCGAAGAAATTGCGATGATGTCTCCTCTTTGAGTATGGTTACCACTGTGGTCGTTCTATGCCCTCCTTAACTGCTGACTATTAACAAGCTGTCCTGTTACTCACAATTTTAATCTTCCTTCCGTCACTCCAGCACAACTTAGGCTAGGCTACCCAGTGACCAAACCTTGTACCTCCCTAAAGGCACAACTCACAACATTAACTTCTTAAAAATCCCTTCAAGGCTGCAAAGGGACGAGGCTTGTGGGATTTAAGATCTATGACTCCTCCCAGGCACAATCCCACAGACATGCAGAGAGGATATGGTATGAACCATATGCAAAAGACGAGTCGAACTGAAGTTTTGCTTGGGTTCACAGCACACGGGACGGAGCCCCATCCGACGCGCTCTGTCCCAGCCTGGCAACAGTATGTAACCCACCCCCAACCCCCCAACCCCAAACCTTCCCCCTTGTTCCCATCAGCAACAAAAAACGTGAACAGGTTTCCTTACACGGTAGCCAAGTTTCCTTCACTGAACACAGAGACAAACCACCCGAGCACCTCCGTCCCGTGTGATACAATTGATTCTGTCTTGAGTGATTACATGAAAACATGAACGTGACTTCGAATCTTTACGAGACCCCATTATGTTCTTGCGTGTCCAGGTCAATTTCTTGCTTGTTCCTAGACTTTATTTGTGCCTTGGTGTCTGAAATGAATTGTCCTCGACATAGCTTATGACATATTTCAAAACACATCTCGTGTTTCCTTTCGTTCTTTCAAAATAGTAAAATAATAAGAAGAAAACAGTCTTCTTTTTGCAGTTGAGTCAAGTCTGTATGCCCTCCTCGGCGATGTAAAGTCCTTTAGCAGGAGTCATAAACCAATGAACACATCCTCGATTTCAAAACTCCCTCGTCGTTATCTTGAGTCACATAAATGTCCTTCCTCGGATACAGTTAAGTTGATGCGCTGTTGCAATTTCTCCCTCACGATTTCCAGGGATTTTCAGAGGCATGCCGTTGTCTCGCTGCCTTTCCTGATCGTTCTTTTTCACCTGGCTTTCGTGACTTTTCAGACACCAGAAAACATTACTTTTTCCTCCCCTATGAGCGCGACTTCTGAGGCGAAGATTTTGATACCTATGCTTTGACCTGAGGCTCCGAAGTATACATCACGGCACAGATCATACAGCAAATACAAAAGTGTAAGTAAAAGATTCGACCTATTGCCGGCAAGATGCAAATTAAATGTCCCTTGGCTTCCAAGAACCCGGATTGGATACCTCCTTTTTTTTTTTTAATACATATACTCACGATGCCGAGAGAACTTGATTAATTGACTTGTACGAAGAAGGAAAACAAAATAACACGAATCATCCAATACCCTCGATTACTTTGTATTTTGTATGACACGCTAGCTCTTACATCTTGCACCAGCTGAGTAGCGTCAAGGAATCACGGTAAATCACCTCTAACGAAAGTGTGAGATAGAGCGTCCAGATAAATGATTCACGCGGGCCCTTGTACCAATCCCTGATAAGGCAACTAAACTTCTGAAAACGGGTACCTGGTGCCTTCCTACAGAATAAGTACGCTGATACGAAGGGTAAGTCAATCCTAAACTAGCTATAGCAAGATTGGTGAAAATCACACCTGTGTATCTGCTGCTACGTCTCTTTCACTCCATCGTTTTACGCATCTGTACTCATGGCCAGATTTCTCATATACGTCAGCGCTCACGTCCCCTCAGTAAAATCCTGAATATCTACTTACAATACCTTTCGCAATTAGCTGGGGAACAGATTTCTCACACTGAGATTTAAAACAGACGCTTCGCTCAAATGCGAAATGCTTCTTTCCCCTTCAGATCAGAGATATGTTAAGAAACATATTAACCAGCTTGGAGTTAGAGTTCATATAATGACTGCTTAAGAACTAGATTTCTCATAACAAAATACTGAAGATAATACTGAACATAAAAGTGGAACAAACAACTACCAACTAATATACGATTGAAGAGGTTATCTACTACCAAAAGAGGAACAGAAACCTGACAAAATAAAGTGGAAGAGATTAATCCAGTGTGAACCAAACGGAGTATGACCGACGAGATTACTCGCTCATGCAAGCGAGAACAGAAACCTGACAATCATCTGCAGACGAGTCTCGCAAGGGAAGCACTGACGGAGGTCTCGCCGACCCTCGCTGGTCCATCTCCTGTGCCCGGCTTAGTCCATTTATATAAGGCGTATCAAATCACGTGGCAAAAACAGAGGCGAACACCTCTACAAGAACTACCGATTTTATTCTACAACACGAATGTTTTTTATAACTAAATAAGATCCAGTTTTCGTAGTTGATATAAGCGACGTCTTTGCGTTAAATGATGCGTAAATCACAATCCGGCTATTTATAGGTGGACGCGAAGTGGTATTACGCTTCTTCGCCATCAGCAACGGGATATCCCCAGGTAGGAGCCTACAGTCGTACCGGTCTGGGGGACGGGACTTGCTACCCCAGCAGGGAACAGGAACTATTGGTCTGGGACAGTAGCAAAAAAATTATGAAGATGAGGGACCTAAGTCGATACGTCTAGCCCACGACCTTGAGGCAAGTTACAGACTTGATCGTCCCCGGTAAAACAAACCCACTCGATGCAAAGGAAGAGATGGAACGAATTATCGAAAGCTCTGAAGAGAGAGTCGTGCGTGCGTCCGTGTACATCCGAATTCTTCCAAGCGGGTGTGGTCAGCGAGAGGAAGGAGCAGAGTTGCGTAACCCAAGCTTTGGCCAAGCTGAGCCAACCCCATCCTGGGGAGAGAGGTGGCCATACGGTCAGCTTTGAGAAGCACCTCGCCGTAAACGTCGCCTTAAACAGAGTCGCTGCTTGTCCAGACAAAAGGAGCCCCACCCGATGAGCGGCTGGTTGGTTGGCTGGCGCTGGCGTACTCCTCCCGTGCTCTAGGTAGCTTGTGGCTAACTGCTTGATTGACGCTGTTCTTCGTTGGTTGTTCAAGGGTTGTTAGTAATCTTACTTATACTTACACTTGTGGAGTATTCCTTTTTTCCAAAGGCAGTCGAGAAACACTTGGCTCGAATGTCCCATGGCCCAGTACGCCAGTTGTGACCCTATTCATTTTTCTCCACTCAAACTCTAACCTGACTGTGTCTCAGAGCAAGTACGTGCACACCATCAGGCTCTCTCTCTCTCCTGTGACAAAACTCTATGGGGATCACTAGGACCACCTGGCCCCAAGAGACACAACTAACTGGTTGGACGTTATCCTCGGCTTTCCCTTGGCAGATGTTCCAGATGTATTGCTCGTCTGTTGATCAAATGTTTTGAGATACTCATCTGTCCACCGGTCCTGTGTTCATCATCCTCCCACGAGAAATTGTTGATATTCTCCACAGTTAAGGGACGCGGTACTCAAACACGCCACCACCGGGTTCTCTTCCATGCTGATTCGCCGACGGTCCCTCATTAGAGTTTTCAACGTCGATTCTATTTTTAGGGTCTGGTCGTTGGACCGCGCCCACCGGTGTAAGTTTCACCGCCGTGTGAGCAAACAGGATCCCTGGTAGATTTTTTTTCTTGTGGTTGATAACTGTGAAATGCATTTTATTCTAATATTTCCAGTCTGTCTCTTGTAAGTATATAAGACGAAATGATACTTCTGTACTTATACATGAATCTAAAGTATGTTTTGCATGCTGAAATAGTTAGTTCTCATGATTTCCAGCAGCATGGGATGTTATTAGAGGATACAGAACGCTAACGAAAGCTGATGTAGAATGTAACATCCTTAAAAGTGTTATGGACTGGAGACCTAAACTGGTGGAAACCCTTATTAAGGGAGAAAGAATGGTATAGGGAAGAAGTAGTTAATGGCAAAACGAAGTGCTGATGTTTTGAAGGATGTCGTATTTTCATCTTTCAGTTCGGAAGAAGACATCCCGTACCTAATGCGATCCCTGGAGATGTTCCCGCAGTCAGCCTGTCTAATAAAACATCACAGAGAAGTCATATGGAGAGGACATCTGTCAACCATGAGAGCAGAGGTCTAGACTGCTGTTGTGACCACCTGACTGTCATCCAGTTCATGCTTCTAATGTGAGATTTCCTTTCATACATTTCTCGTATTTTGTGTGTGTGTGTGTGGAGAGACTGTCAGATTATATCTTCTTCATCGTCTAATGTAACTCTTTTGATTATCTGTTTAAAGGTGTCGTCTCTCGTTGTCGATGGCTTTCGGGATATCAAAGGTGAGTTAGATACTGATTTCAATTACTGGACCGAGGCGATAAGACCAGTCAGCCATGCTCAGCTAAAAGGACCATCGGAGAAGGGTGTGGCGATTTCCTTTGTTATATTTAGAGGCGGGGAAGAACCAGTTTTGGAAACCATCTCCGGGAGGCATTATAACAGCAGTGGGACGAGACAGTTCACCTTGTAGCAGGGTCTATATTTTTCTGGGGATCTTATCTCTTTCTTTTTTTCGATGGGTATCCCTGAAGTGCGGGTGGTATCTATTTCAGTTACGTAATGTCTATCAACCCTGACAGGTCCCAGATATTACTGTCCTCTCAAGGATGTGTTTTTAACATGTTTCACTGGTCGTGTCAAAAAGGGGTTGAAATAAACGACAGGTAGTTCTGTTGATGTCACAACATGAAATGACCCTTAAGTGTGCTTTAGCATCTCTCTCTCCTGAAAGCAAGATCAAATCGGAACGCGCAGTTGTCATCTCCAATCTAGATTCAGTACATAATACATCGGAATAAAAGAAGGACGGTTATAGGCATCGTTAGTGCCACACAACGAACCGTACTGTCCTCACATCCTGACGAAGGACAGAGCGATCTTCTTCCCTTCCAAGGGCTGTACGACGCTAGCAATAAGTCGTGCTCTCATGTATAACGACTATAAGCAAACGCTTATGCTGCACAACACAGTCCGTCTCCCATTTTCAGTACCAGTTCAGACGCATAAGAGAGAAAAAAAGAAAGAAGTGGGGCATTAGCAAACCTCGACGCAATTGTGTGTGGGCACATACCTGCGTGTGTTTTGCATTGCATAATTCGCCAATCCTGACCGATTTATTGAACCAGTGTAACGCGCATGTGTTCACTGAACCCACGTACAAGCAAGCACACGGAGAGACACACAGGGTTTTATAACAGACGTTTGCTTGCTAAGGCAGGAAAGGCAAATAGGTGTGAGTATATAGATTCACTGATTCACCTCCTCTTCTTCGAAGGAAGCCAACCAGATTCAAAACCCAACTCAACCTTATTTAGTCTTAAATTGACTTGACCAAGCTGAAGAACAATATCACCTCCACACATGCGCCTCCGAGACACGAACTGTAAACAATGCCACAAATGATGGCATTTCGTCACGTTAGAGACCGTGAGGGTGAGAGTTATTCGTTCGCCTCTAGCAGCCGCCGTCCATCGCTGTCGCCGGGCTAGTTTGGGCAAGATAGCGCCATCCTTACACAGAAAAACAGACCACTTGATGGTCTACAGCATGTGTATCAAGATCGTGTCTATATTATTAATCGACAGATTCTTCTTAGTATGATTCCTCTGGCGTGACAAAATCCTGCTGGGACGGGTGTCGAACGGACATGGGTTAAATGGTGAGTTATGGATGGGTCGTCCACGCATCTATCCTTCTGGAGGAAGCTGAGGTCGGAGCTCGGAGGGAGGGTAGTAACGGAGGGGCGTGGGAGGCGGGGAAGCAATGACGACCATCTTCAAGACGTGGAAGGTGAAGGAAAGCCTGGGATGGTGAGCGATGTGTGGATTGCTGGGGATGGGAGAGACGCTGAGAGTGAGGGTGGGGAAGGCGCCGCAGCGTAGGTGGTGGGGAGGCGTGGGAAGTGGCATGGGGTTAACAGTTACGGTGACCCAGGGGCCGGACGGCCTCCCGCCCGCCCGCCTGCCTAGGATGTGTTTGCTGCGTCTCCTTCCCCCTCCTCTCCCTGTTCCTTCCCTGTGACCTCCCGCACCACCCACGCTTCCCGCACCACCTATGCGTCACGCACCACCCACGCCTCCTTATCAGGAGCTGTTGTAGGCAGCGCGACCGTCACAAGCGCCGTAAACACCTTCTCCGCGAGGTCTCAGCACCCCCAGGTAACCTCATGCTCCGCCCGAGTGTCAAACGGTAAATCTTACCACTGAGGCGCCTGGAGGTGACCACAACGAAGCCAAATACGGGGAGCTGCCAGCACCTGCTGCCAGAGGGTCCTGCTGGCTCTCTTTCCCACTGAAATATCCGGTTCATTGGGAGGAGGGGGAGGGGGAGAGTCCCGAGCGACCCGGACCTGGATCCCAGTAAGGATTTTCCCCTTAGTATTCTACGACGTAGATGTCTGTGACTGGAGATACTAATTCGAAAGGAACCTTCTCTCATATCAAGAGTGTTTAAAGCCTCGATATCATGGTGTTTTATCATGGCGGAGGTTTGAGTCAGTGTGATACGTATCTTTATTTATTTTTCTGCTTTTTCTCGTGCGTAATCTCATTCATTTATTCATTCTTGAAACTTTCAGATTAACGTTTGAGATCTGTTATATATTTCAGGGTTATTACAACGAAGAATCTCTTTTGTATATTCATTATACTTGATCGCTGTTTCCCGCGTTAGCGAGGTAGCGCCAGGAAACAGACGAAGAAAGATCCATTCACTCACATACACACATATATACATACATGCACAATATATACATATACCTACTAACCTATGCATATATAAATAAATATACATACACATGCATATACATATATATACATGTACATACTCATACTTGCTCGCCTCCATCCATTCCCGACGCCACCCCGCCCCACTGGAAATAGCATTGACACCCCCTGCGTCAGTGGGGTATCACCAGGAAACTGACGAAAAGGCCACATTTGCTCACACTCAGTCTCTAGCTGTCATGTGTAATGCACCGAAACCACAGCTCCCTATCCTATATATATTGATGTATACACAACATAATCAAAGCTGATCCAGTACTCACTATTGCTGTAGTTCTGTTGCTGGTTGTATTGGTTGTTCTGCTGCTGCCTGCTGAAGCTCTGGTTGTTGAAGTGCTTGTTCTGGTAAGAGTTGTACTGGTTGAAACCCTGATCCAAGACAATACCACAAATACATGCTCCTTTAGCTCCAGTAATCTCTCTCAAAATTGTTGAATGTTAGAGAAGATAACCAGGACATAACATCCTACTACTACATATACCAAGGTAAAAACTCATAATTCATTGCTTTAAACATAAAGTTATTTACAGCCCTAAATTGGTTGGAGATTACAAAACTCTTGGGTGCACGAAAAAGCAAAGCCAACTGTCAAGTGTTCCATCCAAAGAACTAGCTTTCTATCAGGCTTTTACATTGCATACATGGCCACAAGGTATATGGTAGTGTTCAGTATCTCTTAACAAAAGCAAGCTTAAGCTGAACTATTACATACTATACCTGATCCATTACATAATACTGTATCTGAACCATTACATAATACTGTACCAGTACAGTATACACTTAATTTACATATCTGATGCCCATTCCCCCCAGGAACTCCTATCAATGGGGTGGCCATTACAAAAAGAATCTTCACTTATCCCTCTCCTTACATGCCTCTCTCATATATGACATTCTAAGCATTCTTCCCCCATTTCTCTCCCTTCAGTACTTCTTTACTCTACTTCCTTAAGTCACAGGTAGTCTTCCTCTCACACCAATCCCTCTAATCATACTATCATACACTCCTTGTAAACTCCCCATCTTACATTTTTCCCACATACCTAAACCACCTAAAAAGTATTTTGTTTCACCCACTTTACTATACCCACCTGCATTCCCTGCCACACCAAATCTCTCGTACAACCCCTTATTACTTTCTTCATTGCACCTATTCATACCACATGCTCCTCTGAAATAAATTATTTCCAGTCTGGATTCTTGACCTCTGTGACTCATTCCATGTCCATATTCAGGCTATGTAAGTCTGCATAAGGACAATGCTGTCCATTAATCCTTTCTTCACCTCTTCCAATCTTTCTCCATCGATATTCATTACATATTTTAGTACACCTTCTCTCACTCTAAAGGGTTATGCAAAATTTATACTTTCACAGTTTCCTTTCACACACACCATTACTTTACTTTAACCTGCATTTACCTTTAATCACCTACTCTTACACACATCATAAGAACACAACCTTCTGCAATTCCACTTCATTCTTGCCAATCAAAACACCGTCATCTACAAACTGGGTTGTCACGAGACACATACCTCACCACCACATTCTGTGTCTACACCTTTTATCTCTAGTTTTGCTTAATCTCTCATCATTACAACTATATGCATGTTGAAAAATTCACATTGACATTACACAGCCCTGCCTCACATCCATGTGTATGCTGAAACTTTTGCTCAACTCTCCATCCACACATAAACTTGATTTTCCTCCTCTATAGAAGGCTTTCATACCATCCAACAGTTGTCCTGCTACCACATGCAATATACATCTTACCCAATATAATAATAATTCCTATTTACAAACTTTGTTTAGACTTTACTGCCAAAAGAGAATGCACAAAAGACAAATCATTAAACGTATTTAATATGAAACTCAAATGGTATACACCCTTCAACATTACTGTAGAAAAGAACGACAAATTCATGAAAAATGTAAATTCTCTTATAACAAGAACAAGTATGCACAGTTCACCATATTACTTCTTACTTAATAATCTAGCCATATGGAAAGTATTAGCATATTTAGAAAAATACTGTACTCATTAAAAATTTTACAAAACCTTCATTTCATTCAGGCAATATGTGCTGACACAAGCCTATAAACTGGAATAGAAACAGGGGAGGGCATGTTACTAACACACTTTTCAGCAACTAATTAGTGCCTCTTACCCATATGGAAAATACATGTAAGAAAAATATTGTACCCATCAAAAGCTTTACACAAATTCCCTTTTGCTCAAGCATAATGTGCTGCAAAAGACACAAAAGGGAGAGAGAGAGAGAGAGAATTATAATCAATCAATTTATTACACCCTAGGGCATCAAACCAATACAATTACAGTGTAGTACATAATGATAAAATTTAAAATGCATTTGTGCAACGCAGGGCACTTAAAGTGTGCTGGTGCACGATACCCAGATTTAACACCCGCCAAAGTGCGGGTGGCAAATATGAACCAGATCTAAGTTTTTGTGTTTTACGAGATGTTGACATTGTGGAGTGTGACTGTGTGACCCCTTGGCAGCATATCACTTTGTTTTTTTATCAATATAGACAGTAACAAAACTGGACAGAGTGAGCTGAGAAGAGAGAGAGAGAGAGAGAGAGAGAGAGAGAGAGAGAGAGAGAGAGAGAGAGACTTCCCAGTCCATTCTATCCTTCACAGACTGTATACTCAACCCTCTCTCCAAGACTCACATTTACCTGCCTCATTACCCCATTCCTAACAAATTCAAAAAGCATGGTGACATCACAAAACCCTGCCACTGACCAACCTTCTCTAGAAAATTCACTCTCCTCTCTCCCTACTCATACACATGCCTTACACCCTTGATAAAAACTTTTCACTGCTTCTAGCAGCTATTCTCACATAACTTATATTCTTAAGACCTTCCACAAGGCATCTTTAGTGACCCTATCGACAAGTTAGTTGGGATGAGAGTTTGAATGGAGAAAAATTGGAGGAAGTGAAGTGTTTTAGATATCTGGGAGTGGACTTGGCAGCGAATGGAACCA
>JAYMFT010279898.1:0-10506 GCA_038088735.1 Panulirus argus | reverse complement strand
TATATATATATATATATATATATATATATATATATATATATATATATATATATATATATATATATATAAAACCACATGAAGATAAAACACGATAAGTACCCAAGTGCATTTTCGTGTAATGATCACATCGGAACGGGAGATACAAGAATGAGACAGAAGACGTAGAACAATCAGTCAATATACGAGGAAGAGATGTAGCTACGACGCCATTGGTAAACAAGCGTTACCTGATAAGTAATATAAAGGCCTGAGCCATTAATATTTTGAAATACGGAGACGCGATATTGTAAAAGAAGAGATGAAAAAAGAAGAGAAAAATCATGAATATGAGAGAGAATTGATCCACGGAGGTCATAGGTACAATGAGAACAAAGTTGCTTGAATGTCTATAGAAACTCAGTTGCTATGGGTGATAGTAGAGGCATAACAGGGGCATATATATAAACAAGAACTTCAAAAGGTATATTCAGATTGGCTGCATTGGGAAAGGCAGCTCCGTATTGAAAATCCTGAGTGGAATTACTCCCACAGTAGAAATGTGTGTGTGTGTGTGAGAGGGTACATTAGTTTCCCCCTGCGCCTGCGGGAGAGTGCCGCAGGCGGCGGGTACAATGTACTAACACGTTACGACTGAATAAAGAATTCCTTTGTTCGGCCGGAACGTAGTGGTATAAGTGGTATATGTCTTGCTATTTTTAATCATTCACGGTTTTGGTCGTAATATGAAGGTGTCTTAAAGGGTGATTTTAAGTTTATTTTCCTGTTGATTTCTGTAATTTCTTTGCAACACTTAACTCAGGAATATGCTGGTTGCCACATGGAAAATGGGAGACGAACAGCTGAGCCCTTTCGTAAGTATTCACATCTTTGAGGATATATATATGTGTGTGTGTGTGTGTGTGTGTGTGTTTGTGTCTTGTTTTTATCTGTTCACTCTGATCGTGGTTTCATGAAGATGCTTTTGACCTCCAGACCCGTCTCTGGTCATAGGTCATTACAGAGGAGGGTGTAGTGAAGAAGTGCCCTTGGGGTCAGGACAGAGGTTAGAGGAGATAGTTAAGATGAGGCTTTTGTGAAATTAACCTTTGACCTGACTCGTAGCCCTGGGTCAGGTCATAGGATAGTGATGTTGAAGGTGTACTGAAGGAATTATTACTGTTGGAGGTCAGGTGAAAGTGAGTGTGTGGAATGGGAAGTTGAATTTAGGTTTATCGAGGAGTGTAGTGAAGATGATGGTGATAGTGATGGTGTCGAGGGAGACATATTATACTTGCTCTTAAATATTGACTTTTTAATCTTTCTTTCTTTATCTTGGTCGTTTTCTTCCTCTAAGTTTTCATCCCCTTTACCAGATTCCTCGGTCGTTTTCTTTCTTCTTCCCATTTTCATTCATTTCCCTGATTACTCAGTCGTTTTCTTCTTTCTTCCCATTTTCATCCATTTCCCTGATTACTCAGTCGTTTTCTTCTTTCTTCCCATTTTCACCCCTTTCCCATATTCCTCTATCGTTTTCTCTTTTCCCATTTTCACCACTTTCCCAGATCGCTCGGTCGTTTTCTTCCCTCTCCCCATTTTCTTCCTCCTCCCCCCCGAAGCCGTCTGGGGTTCGAACCGGCCCGCCAGATATAATCGTGATGACATCGATCGGTGTGGCACATCACATTTGTCCCTGGTAATGGCGGCTCGTTAAGTGAGTTTGTCTAGTGTCGTTTTTCTGCCGCATTGGTTGGTGGATGCGTTAGTTGGTCGGGAGATGCGTTGGTAGAATGGTCCGTTGTTTGGTTGTTGCGTTCCCTGGTCGGGAGATGCGTTGGTAGAATGCTTCGTTGGTTGAACAGTAATTCAGTTCTTTTTTCTTGCGATGTCTCGCTGTATTCTGGCACCGTGCCCAGATGGTGCCAAGGGGGCTGTATTGTATTTTGGCACCGTGCCAAGTTGGTGCCAAAAGGCTTTAAGACCCATGTTCGTCTGTAGATTTGTAGTGACCATATAACCTGCCAAGGTCCTGCTGTAGGTAGTTGTGTGGTGCACCGGCGTACCGTTGCCTTGGCTGAGCGGTGCGTTGGTACCGTTGTGCGTTGGTACCGTGGTGAGCTGGTCGGGTAACGACCTCTCGTCAGCCTCCCTTTGTTACGTACCCTCAGGGCGATGTGCTCCTCTTATGGTACACGCCAGGAACGACGTACCGCTCTTATGGTACGTGGGGTGATGGGGGAGGTGTGTATATGTATGTATATATGTGTGTAGGCTTGTGTGTATAATGTGTACCTAATGTCCATGTACGTTTTGGCTGGATTATTTTTGAAGGACATAACACCCGTGGGATAATCATATGTACGAGAATAATTCGTGGATGTGGTGTTAACTCCACGTTCCTGGTAGATTCGTGCTGGCTGCGTTGGTAGAGGACGCTCCACAGCTCGTGTGAAATAAGCTCATTCGTTCGTGAGCAGCTCACGAAGATTGACTATTCTGCTCCCAGGTTCTTGGGTAAAGGAATGATCCTCAAATATTTCATGATTATACGCTGATATTTCGCAAAGAATATTGTTTGGGGGAAATGCAGAATATCCTTTTCTGTAAGAAGTTGTGGTGTACCTCATTTTTGGGACAGCTATAGAGGCGTGTTTATGAGGACAGTGAGCTCCTCACATTATGAGAAGCAACGACTCAGGATAGTGAGGCCCAGGGCTGGAGGATTTAGCCGCAGGATACGGTGCAGGATATGGCCGGCTCTTGCAGGAAGCTCCTGCGGGAGAATACACGACTTCCGGCTGTATTGTGTAGGATATTGCCAGCTCTCGTCTGATCTGTAGAGAAGGATAAGTAGAAGGAGTGGGTAGGGCAGGATAAGTAGTAGGAGTGGGTAGGGCAGGATAAGTAGGAGGAGTGGGTAGGGCAGGATAAGTAGGAGTGTGTAAGGAAGGATAAGTAGAAGGGGCGGGCAGGGCAGGATAAGTAGAAGGAGTGTGTAGGGCAGGATAAGTAGAAGGAGTGGGTAGAGAAGAACAAGCAGAAGGAGTTGGTAGGGCAGGATGTGTGTGTTTGTTGAGATCGATGCGTTGGCGAGGAAAACGGGTGGTGGGTGCCTCTGTGTGGGTGGGTGGGCGGGGAGGGGTGGCACAAGCCCACCCAACTACGTGTTACGCCTTATCAAAAAATGGCTCCTCCAGGCGGTCTGTGAACTAGGTGAGGAGCAGTCCAGTCCAGTCTAGCTTCCTGGCGGGCTGGTGGCTCGCCCCGGCCTCGACCGACTCCAGAGAGTGGTTCGCTGTCTGCCGAGAGAGAGAGAGAGAGAGAGAGGTAGAGAGAGAGAGAGAGAGAGAGAGAGAGAGAGAGACTGTATTTTTGTCTTAGCTATCGTCATCGCACTTTTTTTATCCTCTCTCTCTCTCTCTCTCTCTCTCTCTCTCTTTACCCTCGCTGTCAAGCACGAGCTGCATTATTTATTTACGCCCCTTTTGTCGACCTGCTGGAGAATTCCATAAAGAATTTTTTCGTGTTTGCCGCTGCAGGCAGCGCTATCTGACCTCCCTCCCCCCCCCCCCTTCCCTCCCCCCCACCAGGAGGGAAGGGGTGAGCACTACCCAGCGACGGCAGAGCAGGGTCATCTTGTATTATACCAGGCGGTAACTATGTCCTGTGGAATATACTGAAGCTTAACCGTTCCTTCAGGAAATGTGGGGTGAGAGAATCTTTGCTCCTGTAGGAAAGTAGCTAAGGATCCCAATATGGTGTAGAAACGTAGATAAAGGATCCCTCATCTTGCAGGATATGTCGTATGTAAGGATCCTTCAGTGTTGTTGCGAACTGACGAAGGATCCCTCACCTGGCAGGACTTAGTGTAAGGATCCCGAGATATCCGGGCGAGCTAAGTCAAGATCCTTCACCTTGCTCTCCACGCAATAGAATAAAAGTAGATCTCCTACCATATTGTAGCGAAGAGATTGTGTCCTTTTGCAGTCATATCGAAGGAAGAGTTGCTGGAAAAGAGAGAGAAAGAGGGCGTTGGTGAATCTCAGAGATGCTGTTGTTTGATAGTGTCTACAAGAGAAGTATTGCAGGACTCTCTGGCCTCCTCTACAAGCCTTTGCTTCCTGGCCTGCTACTTCCCCTCACTACGCGAAGGTGGAAGGAATTGTAGGTATCAGTGGAACACTCCTATCTCATCTTCTTCGACTCCTGGTGCTGTTTTCCTACCCACTCAATGTAGATCGAGTGGTTATATGAACTACCTGTTAGCTGAAGGCTTAAATTATATGTTGACAGAGAATAATAGACTCTGGGCTGTGATGAGAGAGCATTAAACATTCATCATACATACACGGAAGTCGGGGTTAATATGTATACGTAGTCTATTTATTATTAACGGGGTTCATTTATAGCTTAGATGGGGCTGCCCCCTTGGTCCACGAGGAATTCTAGATAACAAATACGTATACATGTGTGTGTGTAGATACATATGAATAGATACATAACTTTGTACTGTATCTGGGTGGCCATTTGGCCTGAGAATACGTAGTTGAGATGTCACAGATATTACAGAACTGGGAGGGCCTGATAGCGTATATATGTGTGTGTGTGTGTGTGTGTGTGTGTGTGTGTATACGTGTGTATGTGCAATTGACTTTGTGTTGGCAACTACTGAGCGAGGTCTGTCAAGCCCCCAGCCCGTATTTAGGGGAGAGCGTATATGATAGCGTTGGTGAGCCGGTACACATACGCATGCGTGTTCAGCGAGGCGGTACTTTGCCGTGGCGTCAGTAGCACCAGATATGTACACTTGGTTAATCAAGCGCCCTCTATGGCTGCTGCAGTCGGGCCGGCCCCAGGGAAGCTGGGTGGTTGGGGAAAAAGAGAATGGGAGAATCTCTCTCTCTCTCTCTCTCTCTTTCTCTCTCTCTCTCTCTCTCTCTCTTTTTTTTTTCCTCCTTCCACATAACCCGCTCTCCCTTGGCAGCGGCCCGCGAGATGTGGGGAGGAAGGAAAAAAAATGCATAATCAACAAAGCTAGGCTGAATTATTCATCGTGTTATACAAGGGAGAGGGGAAGGCGTGGTATAACGGCGTATACCCTGGATTATACACCATTATACACCGATATACGTATTGTATCGAGTGTAGTGATGATGTATTTTCGTAATGTTTTTTTTGTAGAATTCCAACTGGGTGAGAGAAAACGAATGTGGATTGTAGTTTGAATTTGGGATTATATTTTGAAATTATTGTTGTTAAAGAGATATTAATTATGAATAAATTATGTTCTCAGACACGTTGGGCAAAAGTGTGCACTGAGCTAACACGATACTGTGGTGGGAACGGAATAGTCTCTCGTAATATAGAACACGGGATATGGTGTGACACTTCGAGTCTTAACAGAAAACGTAGTGTGGGTGGGGGTTCTCATGTTGGTAACGTATACTATTTTAAACTACCAAGAGACCGACTTCTTCGCTCTATCGTAATTTATTCTTTTCGGTCCTTAATTTGAAAAAAAAGAATTCGTAATAATTTCAAAGAATTATACTAATTATGTCGCTGGGAGGTAACTGTGAAGGGAGTATTCAACTTGAATTATCGACTTCCGTAATTGGACGAAGAACCTTTGAATATGTGGGTATTAATTCCCAGCGTTCCTACGTCTGTCATATCAGTTTATGTACTCAGTAGTGCCACACGCTAATTAGCTTTCGACGCGTTTCAACTCGTGTGTGTGTGTGTGTGTGTGTAAATTAGTTGGGATCAGACTCGCTATAAAGGCTTTAGTATGTGTGTGTGTGTGTGTGTGTAAGCGCTTCCCTGGGCGGAGTTAGCTACAATCGACAGACGCCGGTGACTCTTGCTTTGAGAGGGAGAGAGTGCCGTATAGAGCCCCCGAGTTTCCGTGAATTTCACGTTCGGGAAGGAGAAAGAGAGAGAGAGAGAGAGAGAGAGAGAGAGAGAAAGAAAGAGAGAGAGAGAACAGCTACTCACGATAGGGAAGATATGAGAACATGATTTCAGTCGTCGATAGGGAAGATAGGAGAACATGATTTCAGTCGTCGATAGGGAAGATAGGAGAACAGACGGTGGATGAGAATGATGAGGTTCCGGCGTTGTACAGACGGCATGGGGCCTCCTTAGTCTTGCTTGAATGCAACCCGTCCGGCCGGAAGCTGCAGGCACGCTGCTCTGTACACATCTCGAAGTCAAAACCACTAACTTGAAGGAAGGAAGAAAACGTCTTTGTGCACCTGGTGCACACGGGCGAGACCGGGCTGGAATTCCTCCCCTCCTGCTTTTCACTTTTCCAAAAGAAGGAACGGAGAAGGGGGACAAGTGAAGATTTTTCCCTCTGAGGCTCAGTCCTCTGTTCTTGACGTTACCTCGCTAACGCGGGAAATGGCGTATATACACACACACACACACACACTTATTTTTACGTTGTTTTTTCTTGTTTTCATTCATGCCTCTGGCCTTTCAACCGCCGTCCAGTTAGTTTCGCTTTTACCACATCGATTGTGAACTTTACACCCGTCCCCCACACACACTCCCAGACACACACGGTCTGTCGATATCTTAAAGCTGTTAGTCCTGTCTTCCCCCTGTCTGTTTCCCGCAAAACGGGACAGGGCGTGTGACGGAAGCGCTTGGACGTACAGATGTGTCCTTTGATGGAAGCCAAGATGAGGTGTTTTTTTTTTTTGTGATGTGGTATATGTAGGCAGGTCTGTGTGTGTGTGTGTGTGTGTGTGTTTGTGTGGCCCCGAATATCCGACATGGTTAATCAATTAGAATCTTTAGGTGTGGGTGGGGTACCCTCCCTGAATATCTGTTTGTGGTACCATGTGGTCAGAATATTCTCACGTGAATGGAGTCTCCCGTAGCTGAATATTCCTCTTCTCGAATATCTCTCCAGGATGTCTTCTTCTTCTCCCCTTTCCCCCACTGGATATTCGGCCTGGATCTTCTCTCTCTCTCTCTCTCCCCAGTCCCAGTGTCCTGGAACTGCTGACGGGGCAGAGGCTTCTTCAATTATCGGCCCTCTTGCGAGTCCTTCGTCGACTCCTCCAGAAGGGAATCCTCTAACATCCATCCCCAGAGATTACGAGATTGCTAAAGAAACCCCCCCCAGAAAATTTGATTTTTCTCCCCCAGAAATACCGACATTTCCAATCTACGTCCCAAATTACGGTTTGGGGAGGTAATTTTGGAAAGGGAGAACATCACTCATATGTGTTTCCCTCTCGTGAAATATTAAGTCTACAGGAAACTCTCTCTCTCTCTCCCGTCTGGCATCTCAACGCTGTATTGGTCATTAAGGTCGAGTATCGCCTGCGACTCGGCTGGTGATTGGAGTTAAGCCTTTGTCTTCCCTCAGCGATAAGAGCCATATTACTTTTGTTTTTTTCTGGTTGAGAAGAGTTGTTGTTGTGATGAAGTCTTGGGGCAAGACAGCTTCCTTGATGCCTGGAGAACACACACACACACACACACACACACACACACAGCTGACAAAAGCTAGGGTGTGTGTGTGTATGTGTGTTTGAGTGTCTGGTTTTCATAGTCTACGGAGATCGGTTGCCACGTTTCAATACTGTAGTTGGTGAAAGCCAGGAAGACTGTGACAAATTGAATGACTATTATCTGTATTGTGTTTGAGTATGTTTAGAAGGGCAGGACATTGTTGCCTGTGTGAGCGAAGCTTAGCTAAGGTTAGCGTTGCTGACCATGACGCATTCACAGGCCGCCCAGGGTCGAGCGCATGGGTTCGAATCCTGGTAAAGCCGTTGCTTCTGGTGGTGCTGGGTGGTGGCCTTCATCACCATCGGGTTAACGAGAGGGAAGGGAAGGGTGAGGGAGGACTCTGGTCTTCCCTCCTGCTGGACGGAAGGAGTCTTAGGTCATAGTTTTAGGTGGAAAGGGATGGTCTTCGTTCCCACTGGGTATATGGAGGGGTCTTCTTTCCCATTGGTTAAATGTGGTCTTTGTTTCTGGTGGCTTAAAGAGTCTTAGTTCCCACTGGGTATATGGGGGTCTTTGTTCCCATTGGGTATATGGGGGGGTCTTTATTCCCAGTGGTTTAAAAAAAATTTTCCCCAGTGGCTGAAAAGAGGTCTTTGTTCCCAGTGGCTTAGGGACATCGTAATTGCCAGTGGTTAAAGGTGGGTCTTACTCCCCAATGGCCGGGGTGGAGTGGTCTTAGTTCCCAGTGGTTAGGGAGATCCCAGTAGTTAGAGAGGTCTTCAATCCGCTCCCCAGTACCATAATAAGTGGGTTTCTACTTCATTACCGGGACTGAGACCTCGTGGCACTGGCCCGGTCTCTAGTAGTGGGTTTCAGCATAGAGACACACACACACACACCCACACAACTTTAGGCAGTGTGTCAAGGCATTATATTTCGTGCTCTGGAGAACTGCTTGTCGTTCGTTATCATTTATAACCAGCTTCCAGAAAACCTCTTGTATATTTTCGAGGCTTCTTTGGAACGTTTAGAGCCAGAGATTGTTGTCCTATGGCGATTGGTCTGTGTTTTGAGTGGAATAGGCTATTATTTTGGTGGAATAGGCTTTTTTTTTTGTAATGGGATGAGGTACCTTTTGCAGAATTGGTCAAATGTTTCACTGCAGGGCTATTATTTGTTTTCTGAAATTGTTTTTTGGCTCGTTATCGTAAAATGGGGAATTTATACATTGTGATTGGCCTTATCTCTTGGACAGTCTTCTTGAAATTGTAAAATCGTATGAATTATAGATTGTGATTTGTCCAATCTTTTGAATTGGATTTCAGGAATTATAGTATAATAAGTATTACGGCTTACAATTAGTTTGATCTTTTAAATAGGCTTTTTTACTGAGTAATCACGTCATAGAAAGTCATAACTTGTGATTTTTTTTTTGTGTTTTGAATAGACTTTTGGGAGTTGAATTGCATTAGGGATATGAATTGATTTGACGTGTGTGTGTGTGTGTGTGTGTGTGTGTGTGTGCCTTCCTTCCTATGTCATTCTCCTTATATATTGCCGCTTTTAAGACCTCTTGTGGGAAGTTCTGTAACTTACAGTGTCCTGAGCCTTGCCTTCGTAAGGAAAGCACAGGGCATATGTCATGTATTTCTATGAAAGCTGTTGGTCCCCTTTATTTCAATTTTATTAGTGGGATATGCGATCCACTGGATCTAGTAACTTAATATTATTAATATTATGGAATATTGGTGTTACGTATAACCCTTGGATATTTACACAGGGTTTTGTTAATGCTTGATGGTCTATGACGAGGTTATCTGCTGGATGACAGTACATGGGAAGGACGGATGACACAAGACCTGATGGTCTATGACGAGGTTATCTGCTGGAGGACAGTACATGGGAAGGACGCATGACACAAGACCTGATGGTCTATGACGAGGTTATCTGCTGGAGGACAGTACATGGGAAGGACAGATAACAGGAGACCTGATGGTCTATGACGAGGCTATCTGCTGGAGGACAGTAATAGTATCCTACATTCCTAATCAGTATAGATGGGACAGGATAGTAAAGCTTAATGGATATTTCTAGGCGAATAGTATAACGAAAATGAGGACATGAGACTAAGATAAGGTAAATACAGAAAATAAGAAATTAACAAATACGTAAGAAAGACAAAAAAAAAATGGAAACACGGTACGCCCTCTGTAGGACAGTCTGAATGGCGTCTCACAGCAAGGAAGGAAGGGATGGGATGGGATATAAAGTCCTTGTGGAACAGGATGCCCCTGAGAAGAGTCCCTGCGGGAAGGGAGACATCTGAGCCCAGATCACGGGGCGTATTTCCCTGCCTTCCCACAGCAGCAAGGCTTTACTCTCTCTCTCTCTCTCTCTCTCTCTGTGTGTGTGTGTGTGTGTGTGTGTGCGCGCGCGTCTACTCCCCAGGCAACACAACAAGGAAGCGTCAGGTACCAAAGTCCTCCCGGCTGGCGACGTATATATATATATATATATATATATATATATATATATATAACATTCCCCTTCCTTTTACCTCCCTATTGTGGAAAGAAAACATTTAATTACCTTTTCCGCAGTGGGAGACGATAACCCTGTTCAACTTTCACGCACAGACGCGACCCCATTCTCTCTCCCTAGGTAAAGACACAACATACTTCACTACAACTCTATACGAGTGTTCTACAACACTTCAAACGTGTTTATATAGCTTTCCACACGTTCCTACAACTTCCAGACGTGTCTACAGCTCTCCACGCAAGTCTACGACACTCTCTCTACACGCGTCTCTACAACTTTCTACAGGAGTATAAAAGAAAAGATTTTTTTGTCCTAAAGAAAACGTCGAGTCCCCATTATTCTCTTCAAGTTAATAAAAAACGCTCATATTTCTTTTTTTCGTATTAAAAGCTCGTTTATCTTTTTTTTTTCAGAAGCCCTATGAGCAGACGGTACGACCCTCAAGCACGACGGTACGACCCTTAAGCACGACGGTACGACCCTTAAGCACGACGGTACGACCCTTAAGCACGACGGTAC
>JAYMFT010279887.1:0-10506 GCA_038088735.1 Panulirus argus | reverse complement strand
ATATATATATATATATATATATATATATATATATATATATATATATATATATATATATATATATATATATGCACTTTCTTCATACATAGTGTTGTATCTTACGTGAAGCTAAAGCTAGAGGGCGGCTACAAGCTACATCAGATGTGTGTAAGAGTAAAGAAGCTTCTTAGCTGACAGAGAGGATTACACAGACACACACACCCCCAGTAACTTCCTCTTCCTGATACCGTTGGAAGCCAGAAGCGTCCTACGAACGCCTGAGCGATATATGAGATTCTTTTAGCACATTACGCGATGAGATGTGACTAATTCCCTCTCAGCTAACGACCTCAGGCGCGTCTCTCTCAGCAAAGTTGGCGAAGAAAAGTTTGCATTTCGGGGAAACTTTGTGGCTCCCACAGACTCGACGGTCTCAGCCGTGATTAAGACATTATCAAACTCTAAACTTGAATTAGCTCCCATTTTTCCAGGCAGTGGTTAGTGCAGGCAGCAAGGAGGGCCCGGTCCTTTGGTGAAGGAGTCAAGTGCAGTGAGGATACAGTGAATGGGGTGGGGGGTGGGGGGGGTTGTCTGCCCACAGGCGCGGCTGGTGTTCGCTGGTGAGCCATAAGTAGCGAGACATGGTTCTGTGTCATACCCAGCTAGTGATCCGTAGTAGATTTGCTAGAGAAACACGAAAGCTTATGTTGGTGAACTATGAACCTGTGAAGCTCAACTGGAGGCCTCTATGAGTAGGCTATAAACATTTGATAGATGCAGCTATCGGGCCCTTACTGTTAAGCTATGAACATTTCATAGCTGCAGCTAATGGACCTCACTTGTAAGCTAAAAACATGTGTTAGATTCAGCTAATGTCCTTCACTGGTTAACAATGGAGCCTTGTCCTGCCGGAGCCTTGTCTTGAAACATCTCGGCCAACATCTTTCTCACAGCTTCATATGTTTCTCTGTTCACCCCACACTCCAGGTAATATTCCTCACCTCACACGCCAGAAGATATACCTCACCTGATGCGCCAGATGATATTCCTCCTGTCCTCCTTTTATGAATAATAAACTCTTCAGAATATGAACTTCATCTTAGACGTAGATCTTTCAAGTTGCTGTTTGAACGCATCTCCCAAAACGTAAGATTCCTTCATCACTTACCTCCGTGTGTGGAGATGGAAGGGTCTGGTGACCCTGAGTCCGAGACCCGATTCCTTTACGAAAGAGAATTATAATTTTCTTCGGTCATTTTCGTAGAGCGCCGGTCATCATCCTTGGGGGGGGGGGGAACTACCAGATAATTGTCTCGGGTCGTTGTTCCTGAAGGAGGGAATGGTTATAGCAGGTCATAAGGGCTGTTATCCTGGATTGCTTGGCGTGTCTGGCTCCTATGGAGGACCTGGGAGTGTGACGCAGGCCGGAGACAGAGGACGTTATGATCAGCGAAGAACAGCTGGCGCATGTGAGAGACGAGGCGGAGAGAGATAATGTATGTAGGAGATGGTGATGAGAGATAATGGATATGAGAAGTGATGTTGAGATAATTAATGCTGTGTCCATCTCTCTCGGTAGGAGATTGGTTCATGTGTCATGATAAAGATACAGGATGTGCCACAAGGAATGATGTGAGCATCATCGCTACTGATAATAATGATGCGAGACATAGACAGAGAATTACAATAAAGTATAGACAGGTGCTCTACAGGCGACACGAATCAGAGTAATGAAAGGTTTAAGAAAATAAGAAAGGACCCAGACACAGTTTAAGGAACGCCATTTTCAACCAAGACTTTTAAGAAATTTACATTTAAGTTCTCGAGGAATGTAATCAACATAACAGAAGAACCAAATTCCCTTGGCACAGTTAAAGGCTCTTGTCTCCCCTCCATTATACTCACCGTCTCTCTTCATCTCTAAACGCTGCTGTGCAGCTTAGCTGAGGCCCTCCAGTCTCTACTTCGTTATCTCTTCTTATGGTTAACACTCGTCGAACATAAACATTAATGATAATGGCCCGAGATAGGGAGTTCCATCTCCTGGAGGGAGCTATTCGTCTCTTTCTTGTTATAATTGGCCATAAATCATCTTAACATTTTCCGTTGCCTTTTGTTTGAGCTGAGGCAATGTAGTTTGTCTCTCACAATCTCGTTAATTTTCTGTCTCGCACATTATGTCTTTGTGTAGGTTTCACGCTCGTAAATTATCTCTCATTGTCTAGTACTCACGTAGTCTCTCTAGAGCAGCATTTCCCAAACTGGGGGAAATAATTACACTGGCTACTAGCAATGAAAAAAATCTCAGATGGATTTTCTCCTGTCTGAGAGAGAGAGAGAGAATGCCAGTTGTAAATGGGCGGCGTCGTATCTACCAGGTTCGGTTCACGTTCAAACTTAAATGAAATAAATTAGTAAATAGTCACGGTGTGTTTTGACTACTCTTTCCCTCGTACACATGAAGGGGGAAATCCGGATGGGTGAACTGGGTGCAGGGGAAATGGCAGAAAAAAGTTTGGGAACCACTGGTATAGACTATATATAAACCTGTAAATCTAGGCAAGGCAAATACTCCACTGACATCTTTAGTCAGGAAGTACACCATTCTAAAATTAATCTTTTCTTTTTCTTATTTTCCATCGTCCAGCCGCAGAGCAGATGTCATTAAAACTGACCCCTAGGAAACGTTCTCCCAGTCCACATTTCCCTGTAAAATTTCCATGGCGTTACATTACCACTGTCCCACATGGTGTTATCTTTCCCTTACCGGCAGTTGAGCCGGAGAGAAAGAGAGAGAGCTGGGTGGAGAGATGCCTTGCGGTTCCTTGTCGTCATATTTACCACAATTTCTAGATTCCTTTGTTTTTTATGGAGAACCTCGTTGTACTCCCATGCGCGCATGAGGAGCCCCTCATCCCCACACATGACGGGGCCTCTCTACCTCCCACACATGACGGCCCCACGGGTCATGTGATGTATCCACCCACCTGCACCGGGAGCCCGAGCCTCGTGCCAGTAATTGCACATCACGAAGCGTCACATCATCGACCAATGTATAATCTGTGGCCGAAAAGCATCGTCGGCGGGGCCCAGCACCTGCCCTGAGTTGCTAGTTATTCCCGTAACGTAACTGCTGTGTGGGTGTGTGTGTGTGTGTTGGTGTGTGGGTGTGGGGGTGTAATACACAGCGACCCGGCCGTCCTAATGTCAGACATTCGAGAGTTCTCACCCAACAATATTATTTCCTGTGGCAGGTGGAGTTCAGGGTGCGACGCTGAATAATCCCCTGGAAAATGCATGCGCGTCTTGCCTTCAGACGTCCCAGTGGGAGGTCGTGCGACACCGAGTGGACGTATACGATACATCCGGCTCGAGGGGCGGACTGGGCTACGCTGCTAGTGGCAGAGGGCCGCCCCAGTCTTAAACCAATCTCCCCGGAAAGAGTAGTGGGGGGGCGGGAGGGCGGGCCTGAGTATGGACGAGGGTTTGCTGGAAATGGCTACCAACACGACCTGGGCCGAGTCCTCGGCAACGCGACCTGCGTGACGGAGCCACACTTCTCACGCCACTTACGAAACCGTCTTTTTACCAGGTCGTTCGTCGTGATAATACAAAGTGCCGGGCCGCGTTCCACCACTCAATAGCACCGATTTTTCTCCTCCTCCTCCTCCCCTCCCCCCGTCTCGAGTGACAAGCTGAATCACTCATTGCACAGATCCCAAGGGCAGCAGGCGCCTCCTCCTCTCAGACGACAGATGTCAACAATCCCAGCCTGACATGTGCATCCCGGGACGGAGCGTCTTAAGGCAGAGTCCCTCGTGATGGTCATGATGCAGATTCTCTCTCAACTCCAAACTGGAATTGCAGCTAACTACGTCCCCCCCCCCCTAATCTCTCTGTCTCTCTCTCTGTCTCTCTCTCTCTCTCTCTCTCTGTTTTCCGATATAGCCAAGTGTTATATATTTAGAGCATCACTTAAAATGGAACCCCACACATCTGCCTACAGTCGCATACATCAAAGTGAAATACGACAATTGCGTGCATTTCAAAAGAGGTTCCTCTCCAATTATGTACTTATCCGCCCACAGACCCTTTGACGGGGAAAGATATATCTAAATTCGTCAGCACGACGATACGGCCCTAAAGATCGACTGTACGCCCCTTGAGCACGACGGTACGACCCTTGAGCACGACGGTACGACCCTTGAGCACGTGGGTACGACCCTTGAGCACGACGGTACGACCCTCGAGCATAACGGTACGACGCATTTTGACCTGGTTCTTTACGGGTCTAGTCAAAGGCCAGGCTGAGATTCCCTAATGGTTTAACCGTCGTGCTCGAGGGTACGTACCGTCGTGCTCGGGCGTCGTACCGCGTGGCGGCGGTGGTCCAGAGGCTGAGCTTCAACAAGTCCTCCGGTGGTCAGTGTGTGCCAGCACCTGCGTCGCCGCCCCTCCTCGACCTTGGGGATGGAACTGAGGTCGCCCTGCCAGACCCCTGGTCTTGGTGCGTAGTTAGCCATCCTCCTCACCACTCTCACTTCCTCTCACTCCCCTCTATAACTCGAGACACGCACCTCCACTCACTCACTCAGGCGCTCTCACCGCAGGCCAGCGCCAAAATCTGCCTTGTGCTATCATTCAACATTCAGTTACTTTTGGTTCATCTCAGCAGCCACGCTCTATGTTGTCCCATCACTAATTCACCCGCTGCTCTTATGGTTACACCATCATTCATCACTTATTCACACCATTATTCATCACTTATTCACTCTCATACCGTTCCTGAACACTTATCCCTTTTCATTCCTACATTCATTCAACACCTGTCCACGCTCAACTCTTGCCCAAACCACCGCTTTATACTCACACATTCACTTTCGCGAACCATACGTCGTCTTCATCTCACTCTTTTCCAATGACTTACTATACGAACCTACACGACCACTCGACCCTCTGTGTACAACGCTTGTGCCACAAGCCAACTCCCACACCCTCACTTTAGAGACGTCCCTCAAGTCAACGAAGTGCTCAAGGCTTGTAACGCGACCCTGCAAGTTGAAGCTCACTGTACGGTTACAGTTAGGCACGCATCATCACCACCACTCAGAGCTGCTCGGTTTCATTAAAGAGTTTCTGGTTACATTAGTTGTCAAGATACTGTATAGAGAATCGTGGAAAAGATTTCAAGGTCACGCCTGGTGGAGGCTGTACCCAGTCCTCTGTCTCGACAGGCAGAGAGACACGGCCTGGGACACGTCTGGTGGAAGCTGTACCCAGCCCTCTGTCTCGAGAGATACAGACACAGAACTCAGGACGGCTTCGACCCACCGAGAGTGTCCCAGGACTTCGGAGCTTCAGGCGTGTCCCAAGACTTTAAGCCGTGGCTATAAGTACATAAGGCTGTCATCTATGAAGACTTAATTTGCAATTCGATCTCTCCTTCAACCCACGAGCTTTAATTCCCTCATATCTTCAACATTCCCAAGTGACAGAGTGTCAGATTTCTTGCAGAACATTAATACTCTCAAATTCCACATGAAATATTCATCTCCTTATACATTCTTAATTCATCATGGTCAAAGTCCTCATCAAACACTCATTCTTATTCCATTATTCAACTCTGACATTCCAACTTTTTGTCAGCAATCGCGTCCTTGTATTTTTTTTTTCCACACACCGTCAACACTATTGTTTCTCTTTCAACAGAGATTTAAATTTGACATCAATTACACCATCTGGCTCTATACGTGTTGCATCACATATGAAACCAATAAATACATTCACACTGACGCAAAGGTTTTGAGCAATAGGTGACGAGTAAAAATGGTTTGACATGTGTCTTTAACCATATTTGTAAACATTGATGACTCTATAAAGGAATACTATAAAAACCTAAATTCTGTGATGTCACAATTTCTTTTAACTATTATGCATCATCTTCATAAACTTAAAAAGCTCACTTTTCCGATTTTGAACTGCAACTTGCCGACAAACTCTCCTCCGTTTAAGATTCATGTTTCCAATAAAAGTTCTGTTTGTTCGTCAATGTAAAATTCAGCAGCGTCAGACCACTGTCCGTATCGTGTAGAAAGTCTCTCAGTCTCTGAAGGTGAAAAATATAGTACCTCTCAAACCCTCTCCACTCAAGAGTACGTTGACAAGACCTAGTCCTCTTCTTCTTCTTCTTCTTCTTCTTCTTCTTCTTCTTCTTCTACTACATCTCCTCCTCCTTCTTGCTTTTCTTCTTCCTCTTCTTCCTTGTTTTCTGACTCCGAGATATGAAACCACATACTATGACACCTCTCCATGGCATGACAGCACCCCAGGGTATGAAACCATATCATGACACCACTCTACGGTATGACACCACAGCATGACACCACAGTGACCCCAAGGTATGTCATCTTCGCATCACATCATCCCATGGTATGACACACCACGGTGACACTACCACACAGCATGACACCACTGCAAGGTATGACACGCTAGGAAGCAGCGCCAGACTTAAACCTCTCTTATTAATGCAGCTCTGGCCATACAGCGCGCGGGTTGAGCCCAGCTTACTGAGGCTGGGAGATGATATGCGTCTGTCTCTGTATGGCATGATGTTGTTTATGTATACTATAAACACACTCTCTTTCTCTCTCTCTCTCTCTCTCTCAAACTCATTTCTATATGCACTAACTCACTCAAATGGCACTCTCTCTTTCTCTCATTTTGCCCACACGCACTCCAGCCAGCGCCAAAACACCTGAGGCCACAACCTACACCTACCATTGAGCCAACCCAGAGGCCTCGGTGGCACATGGAAAATGCGGGCGCATCACAGATCAGGCCATAAATTTCCAACGAGTGCGTAACGAGAGGTAAACAGAAACAACACATGAATAGCCTCAATTATTCATGATGACTGTCACCACTTTTCTCTTTAACTGGGTTAATGTTGCCCTTTCGGATGCCAGAAAATATTCACGATCCATTCTCTTTTAAAATACACGATGCATAAAGAAGAGTACGTTTAATATCACATATATAATACATGCACACACATATATATTTGCTGATAAGCACGAGGAAAATACTTGTATCTCCCCTGACGATGTGATCGTTACACGAAAGAGCACTTGGGAACATATCGTGTATTAGTTTCCTAGTGGTTATCAGCAAATGCTAGATCCCAAGCACCACCGTGGCCTAATGCAACAAACATACATATACATATATTGAGATAAAATACTCTTGTTTCTGACCCTGACGCTTCCAGGACTTTGTAAATCGACGTCAAAAAATACGCACGTGTCGAAGCGACTGGCATGGAACATGTGTGGTCGATCAGTGTCGTTCTAGGCTTCCAGCACCCACGGCTGCCGGGGGTATTAAACAAGCGCGTACCATCGTGCAGAGCACGGAACATCTTCAGAACCTAATCGTGTAAACACTGATGTCAGAGAACTGCCCAACACATTTTCCAGCAATCTCTGGAAACCCTCAGGGACGTCGAAAAACTGGGGTGGGTGTCAACACAAGGCTGAGGATGCCCTATGCAATCCAGTCCTTGTGACACCCACCTCACGTCGTCCACGTATTCCAGAGATCTCCTCCAACCCGCCCACAATTACCCACAATACCTCCCTGTTCCAGAGGGGAACTCGCCTCCCCACCTCCCCAACACCATCCAACCACTGCAGAAACCTTCACCATCGACACCCTCCCACGTTGTGATGCCCCTCCAATATTCTCCCAGCACACGTCGGAAATCCGCCCCCGCCCCATTCACCTTATACACACAACCTCCCCGGTAACTGGGGAGATGGCTACCCGCCCTCTAAACACACAGCTACTGTGGGCAAGTCGAGGGGAAACTACGATCCTGAACAAGTGTCGACCCTGCTCGACACATGACACAGACTTTCTGGAACACTGAGCAATGCCATAACGTCAGTGTTTTAAAAACATCTCAAGGTCTGTTCTCGACGACATCTTGGCAGTGACTGTTTAACTAACATCCTCGTTACTATATACAAAATTCGCCATGCCTTCGGCTATACCTACAGCAAGTTACAAGACTTAATGTTATAGGGTCTCATGCAACCATCTATACCACACTGTACCCTTAAATTATGAATCCTGAATGAGACTCAATTCTTATCCTCTTTGTTGTCTTTGTACAATTCCCTGAACCTTGTCAAGTCTTTTCCCCTGTACATATGTACAAATATATTTATACACACACACACACACACAAATGTATATATTCAATTACCTCACTCGGTATTACATCAACATCAACAACGACCCCGCGCTCTCCCGACTTGATGTGAATACACTAGGTTCCCGGACACACACACACATGGACCCTCCCGTCAGCCATCCATGTTAATGTACAACCCGACTGTACACTCTGTACTTCCCTCCGCCCACCTCCAGCCATGCGCCCCCTCACCAGTACCATCACAGATGTAACATGTTCGTGTGTGCTCCACAGCTGCTGAAAATCATGACTTTCCACACGTATTCGTCCTTATACACTGAATTCTGTGCATTATTCACTATATATTTTATTTCCCTAAGCCAGCCCCTGACCCTTCCCTATATCAGTAGCAGTTCAACTTTACCCTTCACTCTGCATACTCAATATATGATCCATTTTCCCTACAGTAAACTTGTATAGTTATCAAAGTTAATGTCTTGCAATCAAACGAACCCTAACACTCCATATATGCATATGTAGTTACCGTGCTTTGTATAACATTTTCTTTCACGATGTTCCTCTTTTTCTGACGAGACAAGGGCCCTCTGGGGTCCTAGGCCCACCTGTCCCCCTCCTGTACCCATGTACTGTGCCCACCGTACGCCCCATGCTTGCCTCCACCTGCCCCTAGCCATGTACCCTTCACCCATACTATCACTGAAGTCCTCTAATTACGTATATTTTACACAAAGATCTTAAAGCTGATAAAAAAAAAAAAAGAATCACCGCAGAGACCTCCCCTGGCTATCATCAATTCATACTGTACTGGGAGGGAGTTCTACACTCGTGGTGGCCCCGTCTCTTGCACATATTCGACAATCATACAACTCTTCCGAACTACTGTATGCCGTTGACATTTAAGCCTTATAACTGAATTAATGCCATTCATCCACTACTTTCGTGTCAGTAAAAATACTTCTTTCTATCTCACGCGACGTGTTTATTGTTTACGTTATAAAGTCTTATGTCATTCCGTCTTTGCCTTCGAAAAACAGTCCAGTGTTTGACATCTCCATTTAACACTATCCAAGCGGCGTGCGGATCTTTCCCTCCCTCCCTCCCACACACACGACACACGACACACTGCAGTCCCGCCGGTGCAGGTGTGGTGTCCACCACGCTATCACATCAAGTCAGCCCGTGCCGCCCAAGTCTGAACCCCGTGTTTGCCAACACACTTCTCTGCCCCAACACCTTCCCCCACACACCCACACATATAACATGTGTGTGGCTTACGTTTTTACACAGTCTCGCAAATTTTTTTAACTCTATTTTTTTCCCCCCAAGTGAACACTTTATACTTTTTTGCCTCGAAAAAACTTTGAAAAAATTGTGAGTTAGAATCTGGATTTTTTTTTTCTTTTCCGAGGGCCATGCAACATGGTTTTTCATTATTTGTCGAAAACTGTAAAGACATGTGTATTCCTTTGTCCGATCGGACGCTCTGAAGCTACGTCCATCTGGAACCTTTTGTCCAGAGGTGGTCAACACACCCTCACCGCCGCCCGTCCTCATAACGACCCTCTACCCCTCACAAACACACAATCTCTCCACCTCACACACAACACCTGACAGCACGTAACTCACAGGACTCGCTCTCCATGACTTTATTTTCTCCTACGGTGAGCGTTACGCGCTAGCTAGCCCTACTACTTGGGAAAAAAGAAGTAATCTCGTAATAAGAACTCGCATGTAAATACTCCATCCTCATACTGGCGGTTAGCCAGCTGCCTCCATGATGATGCTGAACACCCATCCCCTCTCCCTCCCCCAACTCACAGATAACATCGTCATGTGATAACGTGACTATAAATCGCCTTTTTTTATCGAGTGATCTGCAGGTGCGAGCGACTCTGCCTGCCTGTCTCACGGGCATACGGGTACCGCCCATTGCAGGCTGGTCGAGAGAGATCCCGAGCGATAACCAACGGCGTCCTGCACGTGCAACATAACGCAACACGACTCCCCGGCACACACACACACACACACACACATGTACGGAAAGATGCCACAAATTTCCCGGGGAAGAGAGTAAACAAACACGCCAGAAGCGCTCCCAGGGGGAGGCGCATCATGAATAATATATCAACAAACTTTGGACGAAACAGCAGGTTCTGAAGCCTGCTCGAGTCACCCGCCCTGTCTTGTACTGGACTACCACTTGCAAATCTGGTCGGAGAGAGAAGAAGCAATTCATATATATACATATCTATCTATCTATCTATCTATCTATCTATCTATCTATCTATCTATCTATCTATCTATATATATAT
>JAYMFT010279876.1:0-10506 GCA_038088735.1 Panulirus argus | reverse complement strand
AACGAGAGAGAGAGAGAGAGAGAGAGAGAGAGAGAGAGAGAGAGAGAGAGAGAGAGAGAGAGACTACACCAGCAACAGACCGTAGTTTATTTCGGGTTGGTGGAAGAGGCAAAGAAAGGACATAATAATTCTTCCTTTGCGTCTGCGATTACAATATCTTTGATTACAGTTTGAGATGATTACTGTGCGTGTTGCGGGGAGAGCGACTCTTACACTCGCCTTGTCCAGTTTTCTTAACACTGCGTATATGTTTACCATGTCTGTACTCCTATGTATGTATGCACACACACACACACACCCTAGCTAATGCTATGTGTACGTGTGTGTGTGTGTGTGTGTGTGTGTGTGTGTGTGTGTGTGTGTGTGTGTCTGTGCGTGTCTGTGTCTACGCTTGTTGCTGGGGTAATGTTAGGTCTGGCGTCACAAAACCAGCGTATCCATGCTTCCTAACTGGCGTACTCAACCCTGGCCACTCCTTCTCTCATTAATCATTATGATCAATTTGCTCATCAACTCATTAACATGCGAATCCATCCCTCTGTCAACCGGGTCTCCCGAGCTACGACTGACATCGCCTCTGTCAAACTTTCCGCGCGACAAACGACTGGCAAAAATCCCGTTCGTTGCACTGAAGGGTATGTCATATGATTGACTGAAGGAGTGGGTATGTACAGCCACATATCCCCTCACCTGAGATTGGGATTAGGAGAAGAGAAGTGTGTGATTCAGAAATAGGGAAAATCTAGTTCCGATCATGCCAATCGCTAAAGTGCTATCCAACGCTCGTATGTAGATCGGGTTGGTACAAAAGAGAAAAAGAAACAAAAAACGTCGGAAATCGTATTCCTTGACGAGGATTTTTAACCATTTCCGCTTCTCTGGCTTGACATGTTTCCTTAGCACGCTCCAGGAATATTAGGCTCATTACACCACGTCAGAGTGGAATAAAATGGCCCTTAGTACACCTATATACAACATAAATACCAAAGAAGACCACACCAGACCACTTCAGACCACACTAGACTACTACAGACCACACCAGACCACTACAGACCACACCAGACCACTACAGATCACACTAGACCAATACAGACCACCACAGACCACACCAGGACATTAAAGACCACCCCAGACCACTGCAGACCACATCAAACAACTACATTCCACACCAGACCACTACAGACCACACCTGACCACTACAGACTACGCTAGACCAATACAGATCACACCAGACCAATACAGACCGCACCAGACCACCACAGACTACAACAGACCACTACAGACCACATCAGACCATCACGGACCATTACAGACCACACAGCAACGTCATTGAGGGACAGCACGCGGCCCTAGTGTCATCCCACGTGATATGGTGGGCACTATCTCCCTACTGGTGGGGGATGTGGGCTGGTGGGGGTGGTTGCTGGAGGGCATGGGGGAGGGTGTAGGGGTAGGCAGGCTTGCAAGGTAGTAGTTAAGTGGCGATGAATGGGTAGGGGGAAGGGGGGAAGGGGTTGGGGAGTTGGGGTGGATGGGGGGAGGGGAGGGGGAGAGGGCTGATGATGGTGATGGTGGTGGTGGTGGTTTTGGTGGTGGTGGAGGTGGTGGCGGCGACCTAGTGCACTGTGGTGGAGGTGCTGAAGAAATTTGATGGGGATCCAAGTCTTCCAGGATTGTGAAGACGACTTTTAAAATTCCGTTCTCTCTCTCTCTCTCTCTCTCTCTCTCTCTCTCTCTCTCTCTCTCTCTCTCTCTCTTTCTTTCCCCAAAAGACAGTAGGAAAAACAAGATTTCATACCCTTAGAACGTCACTACAAACTTGGGAGAAGATGGACCCTTCGTAATGAAGTACATAATCAACTTTATCAGCCAATTGAGGAGAAACGGAGTGGGTCCCAAAGTATGGCCGTGGGGAGGGGACGCCAGAGAAAAGAGAGGAGTATTTAGCTTCGTCTTCTGTCATGTCGAGCTGTCACTCCGGTCTGGGTTGAGACTTGACATGAGGGTTGACCATGACTGGATCTAGTCGTGTGCGACGCCTGAAGTGATTGACATGACTGGGTGGATTGGCTGAGGTGATGCATGGACAAGTTTGGTTCAAGTCGGTTGTTTTTGTTATTTGATAGTCGTGTGGCCCAGGGTTTACAATTCCCCTCCCTTGAGCACGACGGTACGACCCTTGGGTTTGACGGAGAGATCCGAACCCAAGGGGTCGCACCGTACTTATCAAGGGTCACTAGTAGCCGTGGTGAGTGATGGTCGTACCATCATGCTCACGGGGTCGTATTCTCGGAACTCAAAGGTCGTACCCTCGTGCTCAAGGATGCCAACGGACCACCATCCTGGAGAAGTTTATAAACAACTTTTCATCTCACATCCGGAGCGACGTTTCTGAACTTCTGTCGCCGCTTGAAAACTACAAAGACTTTCAGAACTCAGTGTCTACACACACACACACACACACACACTGACACCCCCAGCCGCTCCACTAACCCAAGATGGATATAAATTTTTCCATCACTTGCTCACGAACCATCTATCTGGCTCATCATATTGATATATAGCTAGTTTTTATGATATACCCAGTAAGCATACACTACCCGTGTCATTACATAGATGAAAAGGTGGTGGAACACATCACACCTCTCCCTCCCTCCCTCTATATCCTCATTAGCCTCCCGTCCTACAGAGAGGGAGTGAGGGGGCTAGAAGGTGGAGAGACAGAGAGAGGGAGTCAGTTTCATGACATTTGGTAGGCCACGTGAGGCAGAGGGGGATGATGCAACGGGTTGGCTAGAGGGAGGAGGTATAGGGAGGGAAAGAGGGAAGGAAGGGAAGGTCGAGAGGGAGTGTTTATGATGTGGTGTGTAGAGAGAAAGAACAAAAAACATGGACAAGCAAAGACACAAAATAATCAACACAGAAAGACAATAATTAATACAAAAATATACGCAAGTGACACACACACACACACACACACACACACACACACACACACGCACACACACACATTGCGTCCCGTCAGGTGATTTACATAAAGCTTATCTTATCACGGTGCTGACCAGTCGCTCTGTGGGCTGATGATAAGCTTAAGTGCGCTTTCTCTTCCCTAGCGAGGATGTGGCATTTCCCGCTTCAAGTGTCAACAGTTCGTTCAGGGAGTCACCACCCTAAACTACGCCTCACCCGCTTGGTCTTGCACACGATATGTTGCACTCACAGTCACCGGCTGCCTAGCAACCACAAACACTCAATAACTTCATAATGGAAAAGAAAAAGACCCCCCTCAATACAGTCCCACCTAAACATAACAGGCACTCGAAACCTCTCACCCAAACCACTCCACAACTAACCCCCAATCCCTAAGAGGAAATAAAAAGCCTACGTGTTCCTCACACTTCAGCAGCCTCTACTCACACATCCCAACCCCCTAACCCAACCCCCAACAAACACAACATTAACAGAGCATGTACACTCTCAGACGGTCCAACAATCACAAAATTACCGACCTCCCAACCCACTCTTAAGCACCATCCTCCAAGACCTACAACTGTCTGAAACCACTACCCCCAAGACACACACGAGTTACATTTTTTCTTTCTTAAACTTGTAATACGTTCCAATTTCCTTTTAAAGAGGACACACAAACACACCAGCCTAGGCTACGCGTGTGTGTGTGTATGTGTGTGTTCTCTTACCGGAAGGGAGGCACAAGTATTTTGTTATACAAAGAAAAGATTATATATTTAAAATCCTAAATAATCACATTAGAATAAACAGAACATAACAACACAGACACATCCTCCAGAGCAGATGTCACTAAAACAATGCACGTAGGCGTTACGAATATCTACTGCGTCAATAGAATAACGTCAAAAACATTTCCTTACATTCATGTCTAAATTTCCGGTTTGTAAAGATAACGCTACAACTGGATATGACGTCATCTGATAACTCTCTCTCTCTTCTTTAGGTTAGCTGATTATTTCGACTTCAGGCCTATCTCCTGCTAGGGCCATTAAGGCTACCGATATCAAGTTATAAACAACAATCAGTTAGCCTCAGACACCTTCTCGAACTGTACAAAATAATTCTGACTAAACACACTCTCAGTACATTTATAATCCGCCGTTTCATATGCACCGAAGTACATTGTACTTTAAATAAAAACGTACTGATGACTTCTATTATCAGACCAACCCTTAACTATGGTAAATTTCTTTTCAGTTCTGACCTGGATAAATTTTGTTTTCACTCATAAGTATGGTGAACTTGTTTTCAATTCTGATCTGGATAATTCTTGTTTTCATGCATAAAAGACTGGTATACCTTATAGTTTCATATATATATATATATATATATATATATATATATATATATAAAGGAATACTGAACAATTGCTAGCAAACGATTCTTCATAAAAGTCCATTGTGATACGTGCCAACAATTGCTTGCATGATGGAAAGGCAACGGCTTAGCTAGACATGCAACAAGCAATCATAACTATCTTACATAATATTTAATGTTGCATCACTAGATTGGCCAATTACTGGATTGGACCGCGTGACAGATCAGTTACGTGTTGCCATGTCTTTGTTCAATCTATAGCTTGTTGTATTTGATAATGGGCATTGCAATGGGGCACTTGTAATGGTGTTATATATGTCATAGTCATAAACAACAATGGATGTAAAATATGTAACAATATTGTACTCCTTTCTATCCTCCTATTCCAATTTTTTCTTACATTTTTTTTCTTTTAAATAACTCTTTTCGTTCTTCTTCAGATTTCTCTGTACATGATCTTTCGCGCGCGCACACACACACACACACACATATGCAGGTATTTCATATCTTCAGGTGTTATTTTCACCCCAGTATGATGAAGTACTGCTCACCTTCGTCCGCTTTTCTGCAGGCAAGGGCGAGAATCAATTACCTTCCGTGTCGTTATACATCCTGGCATTACCTCTCGTCAACCTTCCATTTCTCTTCGCCTTGGTATTATTGCTTCTGTTCTGCGAGTGTTAATTTAGCCGCTGCTCCCGTGAGCTTGTCTGCGAGTCTCCCCTCCGCCGAGACAATTGGAGCCGCCGAGTCACGCATCTGGCTCTTGCTTCCGATAGTTTGTGTGTAGAGAACGGCCACTCCAGGACTGACCGTTATGATGCCATCTTCTTCCCTCGCGCAGCTAAGCTCTGAAATTCTTCCCCTTCTTTCGTCTTTCCCCCACCCCACCTACCACCTTCCCCATGACCTTTCCATCTTGAAGGGTCAGATCTGCAAAACATCCTCGGAGAACTAATTAATTTCCACTTTTTCTTTATCTCTTTACAACTGAGATGGCCTTGATAGGAGCATGTTATTTTTTTTGCTTGCGTCATGTAAAGAAAACAATATGAAACTCAGTAACTAAAATAATGTGAAGACAATCTAGTGCCATTTGTAATAACGAATATGCCTGGATTCCATTTGGGTAAACGAAACAGATATTTCGTGAAGGAAAGCTTGTGTTAAAACCCTGCTTCCCTACCGCTCTCTCTCTCTGTAGGCAAAGTGAGTCTGGGCAGCCATGCCTCAGAAAACTAAGTCATTCCGCTACTCTCACACCAACAAAACACCGTTAGCCATCCATCTATGACTTCCTCAAACATTTCCAATCATCATGTAAAATAATCAAGCGTGATTTAGTATTATAAACCCACTCTGCGAACAACGAATTGTACTATGATTTCATTATCGCATCGGGACTGTTTATTTCACCGTGATCATTGCTGTAACTGCCCCGACCGCGTTAATCTTTTGCTACGTTAATCTTTCGGAATAATAATTTCCAAACTCAGGTTGATTCTAGACTCTCCTCTCGACAATACCATTGTTACCCATCAAATGTAAACAAATCTCTGACGTCACATAGGGAGTACGTTTCTAAAGACTTAAAACTTTTTTTTAAAATAATCTTTATATACAACACCGACCGGCACAAGCCAAGGTATATAAACCCAACTATTGGAAATAAAAAAAGGGGGAACGTTAACGCAAAGCACGAAGCATTAGATTAACTCCGACATACTTCGGGGTACGAAATATCGCGTCATGTTTTGTACCCTAGGTATACATAGTCAAGATGTAGATAGTAAGGAGTAACAGGTTAGATTGTGTAGAGCGTGTATAGAAACGGATATATTGAGGATATGGCTATGGACTGAGGAAAAGGGGATAAAGTACTCCAGAAAGCGAGGCCATATAAACTTGTTCGCACGGCGGAGGTGCCAGGGCGGATGGCGGTGCAGCGGCCGCCAGCGCGGAAGACTACCAGGCCGCCGGTGTCACACAGTCTCAAAAATAAACAGCTCAAACCACGCGTTACCAGGAGCTTTAACACGCCTTCGAGGGGCGTCGAACCCTGGGCTAAGCGCGTAGCATCCGGCTCTGTTGATGGTCTTGTTTTCTGCTCCTGATCTCCGCGGCTGGGGAATATAAATTCTTATCTTACTTGCCAAAAAAGTTAAAAAGTCGTTTATTTCTCGCCTTTGTGGAGATGAACGAATTCATCACACTATACACAACACACACAGCCACCCAAAAGGAACCCACCACACTACGGTTACACATGCGCCGACGGGTGCCAGTAATGGCACTCCGGACACACACACACCCGACTTGTGCCAGTAATGGCATACCCGGGAAAGGGCTGTCATTAACTAGAGCTCGTGCCAAGCCTACTGCTGGGGAATCTTTACACACAAACACAAAATCACTTGTACATAATGAGGACTGAAAAATGATGATGTGATATGGCAATAAATTAAGTTATAGCTAAGATACACATGATATGATCGTCATTTTGTATTATGAAGCTGTATTACTCCCAAACGAATTTTTTCCCGGCATTGCAAATGCTTTGACCAACATAGGAGTTGCTTGGACTGCGTCATATACCCAGCACAACAAGATTTGGGTCAAGCAAGTTTTTAACAGATACTTACAGACTGAAATTTCTGCTCAAGGTATCTGATGCCCTTGGAATTTACGCCTGATGTGAAAAATGTCTAAGTTCTACTCTAGATACATTCACATAAGTCTTCTTATACTTAAATGTTTTTGATATAAGTGAAATATGAATAGATTGATTATACTTAGAAATCTACCATAATGATTTGGTAGACGAAGTTATGCAAGTAGATTCTGTCGTTCTTGGGTTGAAGGGATAACAATTTAAGTGCTTATGGTCTTTAAATTATCATCTACAGGTCTCTAAAGGATTGTAGGTTAGTGGATATAACTTTACGTCGACGACAAGAATAAACTTTGCAGCTGAGAGGCCTCAAGTCTAACTGACCGAATCTGATAAGAATCAAGATTAGCTACAATACAAGAGTGGGATGAATGGGAATGGAAGCGTCATTTGGGATTATAAGTTGACTGTATTATTCCTACTTCCATATTCATTCACTATATCTACCTTATTCTAATCCTACTCATTCATTATTTGCTGTATTCCTTTTAATCGCTCATTCTTCTTCCCAATCGATTCTGGCATCATATGTTGATTCCACCGTCTTCACACATGGTTACAGGACAGCTCTTTCACTGGTAATCTTAATTCATAGCACATAAGCTTCGCCATACAGACTTAGCGTCAAGACAGACGCAAGCCACAAGATGACGTTGTTCAGCTGATGGTCGTCGGATGAACTCATTCATCCCGTGAAAAGCCATCCATCTTGCTCCTCGAATACTATGCTTATTTCACACTCCTCATTGATCCAATTATTTGTCTGCTAACATTAAACGTTTAAGATTTTTAAAAAGTAAGTTTTTCTTAAAAATTTATCAGAAAAATTAATAGAAAAGATACTATCATATAATAATTATAGAGACTGTATGTAGTCAGCAGTACACTTAAATATACAAGTAGACTGACGGACATGCGCGCGCGCACGCACACACACACACACACACCATCTTAAGGCAAGTGCTCGTGCCAGGACTGGGCCTAACGAATCTACAACAAAAACAATTATCTAGATATTTTTGTCTCTGACAACAGAACATGTCGGCTGCGCCAGGGTAATATGTATTACCTTCCTACGTACTTTCGTTTACTTTGCATAATTTTCTCTTCATCACCACACTTCACCGAACCCTCCAACGAACTCCTCCCAAAATTCCCCAGCTCCCAGAACCCGTCCATCCAGTCAACAATCGGGAACAAAAACGTTCATAGCTTTGTCCTCAGCCCTTTGGACCTGGAGCCCATAAACGTGTGTAGAAAGAGATAAAAGAAGATACCAGAGGTGATTGGCAGGGCTCCTTCGAATAAGCGAGACCGTCAGTGAAGAGAGGCTTTTCAAAGAGACCAAAGTCTCTCATTACTTGAGAATGAACAACGTCGTCACAAAAGAAATGAGGCTTCCATAAGATAATGCTTATCAATGAGTGAAAAATCATAACAAAAGATAACCCGCAGATATTTCCATCGTTGCAGAGACGAGAGACACGCTCAAAGAGATTTTCAAAAGTGAGAGAAAACACATAACGAACAATAAATAATCAGAGAGACTTTTTGAATAAGGGAAGTCGTCAGTCTCTCCAGCGAAATTCGAATAAGCGAAATGAGTCAAGGAGATGTTGAGAGAAGGCGAGACTCCCGAATGAGAGACGTGGTGTGGTGTGGAGGCCGCCGCAGCAGCGCTGTGGTAAAGGGCGGTTGGGAACGCTGAGTTCAGGGGGTCCGTGGCCGGTGCGCCCTGGCCCGGTCGGCGAATGGTGGTCGCTGCTGCTGGTAGCAGTAGTACCACCACCAGCCAGGTTGTGGTGATGATAGTGGTAGTTATACGATGACGAATAATCGGCGACAATAATCAGGATAATGATAATTGGTGATGTCAATTCATTGCCGGGGGAGTCACCATCGACGGCGACATAAGCATATAATCCCGGTAACAGCTAACTGAAAGGCGAGAGGCACCAGAAGACAATCCTTATGAAAGGGAGGTGGGAGGTGTTGGGTACAGAGAGGAGGGAGCAGCCGAAAAGGAGAGACTCAGCGTGTGTGCGCAAGGTTAGAGGGACAGACGAAGAGAACGAACCTTGGTTAGAGATCGGGGTCTGTAAGGTCGTTAAGAACGAAAAAAACAAAATGGTTGGGACAGATGGAGACGGGTAATGAGGGGACGATGGAATAATTCATCGAGGAAGGAAGGAAGGAAGCAGATGAGAAAGAATCGTAATCTCTACCCTGAAAGGAACATTCCCATTATGGCGATGAAAAAAAATGCAGAAGACAGAGAGAATCCAGTTTGTTGAAGTGTGCCATTTATTAAATGCAGTACTATATGAAGAGCATCTAATCAGATTTTGTTGTGTAATGACACAATACTGAAAGGACTAAATGCATTCTGATAGTTTTTTGTTGGGATTTAAATTCTAAACTTATTTGTTTACAGAACAAATACAGCCAAACATAACAAAGATAAAAAGCCATGTTTGCATAAGTTAATTACGGTGACGAAGATAAGTTTACCATATAATGTACCCAACAGAAAACTGTCAACAAAGACTCTATTTGTCAAACAAAAACATTTGGTATATATAAAAGGAATTAGCATGGTAATAAAGAAATAAAGATATAATATGTTCATGAAATTATAAAAGAATGGATCATGGGAAGAAAGATTTTCTAATGAAAAATTAATGACATCAGGATTTTGTGCCTGACAAATGCTTCGACATTTTTTTTCCAATGCAAAAAGAAAGACAAGTAAATAGATCAAAGCCCATTACGTAATCATAACTCCGACACTTGGTACTATAAAATAACAACAAAGAAAACAAACTGCGTACTTAAATGAGACCAACGCTATAACAATAAGACAATTAAAAACACAAATAATAATGTTTTAGGCAAACTGCGGTTTCATCTTTGAAGTATGCTCTCTTCTCTCTCTCTCTCTCTCTCTCTCTCTCTCTCTCTCTCTCTCGGCACCACCACAGTAACAACCAAACGCTGACACAATGCGGTAAAACCCCGAATTCTACCCCAGTTGGACCGAGTCATTGTCCGCCAGTGCTCTACGTGGCGCAGACAAAAACGTCACATTGCTTAATGATCAGGACAATGTGGAGCCCAAAGTTCAGCTTCGTTATGCGTCACTGAACCATATATAGTAGTTTACCTTGGAATAGCATTTCTATAACATCTCTATTACACCAAGATTGATACTTGTAAATCAACGCGGATAAAGAAGGCTTTCGTAAAAGTATTTTTCTGCCTTTGGTGCAAAGGTACAATAGTTTACTGTATAATAATAATGATCGCATAGTTTAAGAACTAAAAAAGAAGATTATAGTTTCACATATATAATACATCGTACTCAACTACGAATTATATATAGGCAGAATATGCACAAGAGAAGATCTACTTAAAGACTATATATATATATATATATATATATATATATATATATATATATATATATATATATATATATATATATATAT
>JAYMFT010279865.1:0-10506 GCA_038088735.1 Panulirus argus | reverse complement strand
CTCAGAGAGAGAGAGAGAGAGAGAGAGAGAGAGAGAGAGAGAGAGACTCACACACACACACACACACACACATACTCCATTAATACACTATCCATCCCAATGACTGAAACTATTCAACCTCCCACCACGATTTGGGATACCAGTTATCCCTCTCCTCCCACGGTCGAGAGATGGAAGTGTCTCTCTCATCTCCCCACTACACTAGAGACACCCAGGTTATTCCTCCCCACCACCACCGCCACCACCACACTCCCACGCCCCTGGATGAGGTCTGGGGGGGTTCCCCCCCCCCCAGCCCTCCTCCACCCAGCCCCGGGCCACCACACCAGATCACGTCATATGACTGAGAATGAATAGGATCATTGCAAAATCCATTTCATCGCTGACTGACTTGACCAATCTTTCGGGGCGGCTCCGGCCGGGCTTCGGTGCACCAGGCTTCGTGGTCGTGTTCTGCGTGTTCAGCAAGTTCTACTGGAAAAGTCGCGTTCTTTGTAGTCAGCAGGTACAATAAGTCGTGTTCAGTCTATTCACACGAACATCCTGTGTTCTGTATGTTCAGTTTTTACCTCGGAAGATAACGTTATCAGTGAACAGAGATTTATAAAATGTATAATTAGGTCATAGTCTAATATATCTGTCAGCACGAACCCCCTATGGTATCTAATTCTATTTTCTATCTGCAAAATATTTTCTCTCCCTTTCAATTTATGTTCGAATCCTGTAATGTTATAGGAATATATTCCGTTTTCTGTTGCTCGTCTGCATGAAGGGGAACTTTTCTCTTTCTTTTATGTCATAATAATTCAACTCGGTTTTGTTTCGCTCACATACATAAAACATAAGGCTCCAAGCAATTTTTTGAAGTATTCTGAGTGATTCTATGGCTTCTAAAAAAGAAAAAACAGGCATTTCCCTTAGAAAAAAAAAAGAGTGGTTTTAAGTAATTTTGAAAAGATGGGAACCGGGAGAGAAGCGTACCCGAGTAGGTAATTGGAAGGCATCGGTTCGATTCATCCATCATGGAAGAGTAGTCTTCCCGCCACCGACAGTATAAGTAGTACTGAGTCTTCAGATCTTGACTGACTGGCAATTGCAAGTCTGGGCCTGAGAGAGACCTGGCCGAGCAAGTGACTGACTCCGAGAGAAAAAATATAATGAGAAGAATTTAGCAAAAAGATACCTTTTTTTTTTATGACGAAGTGTTATGACTTTAAGGGGTTCAGGTGCTGGCACGACTTGAAGTATAATGCAAGAATGAATGAAGGAATAAAGTACGTTAGCTAACGATGGCGTGAAACTCAACCTCGTGAACGACATCTGAAAACAGACTGAATAACATCCACCCCTTTTATACGATTAGTAAATAATTCATTCATTAACGCTGCGTATCTCTTCGTCTGCGTTATTCACTATTCATTACTGTTTTCGCCATACGTCTCCTTCCTTGGGGTGGATTTTTCAGGACATTTTCTTAGATGGGTTTCTGTTTTGGACACACGAGTCCTACAAAAACTATGACCTCAAAATCTTTTGTCCGTCGGTGATGTGTGTCTTTAAGCATATCCTAAAACGCGACATTTCACTCATAGATGAGTCTCTTTGACGATCAGATTGAGATGAGTGAATATTCTGGAGTATTACTGAGGATATTCACTCACGAACCAACGGCCAAGTCCGGATCAACAATAGCTCACTCTAACCTGGTGGCTGGGTAATTAGTTCCGCCCTTGATTGGTGCGGTGTTCCTCTTCGGGAACCACCGATCTGCAGGGGTGTGTTATGTGTAGCCACAGGCCGGAGACCATCTAGCCCCCCAGGCCGGGGCTCCCATTGCCTCAGACTAGGGCTCCTGTGGTCCCAGGCCAGGGCTCCAGTAGCCTCAATTAGTCTACATAATCTCCGGACTACAGCCTCCTCCTCCTCCTCCTCCCTTCCCGGCTCCCTGCTCACCCATCCGTAGGGGTCTAATCTCTCCCCCCTTTCTCCCCTCTCCCCACCACCATCGCCTCCCACAGGAACGGACGAGGGGAGGCCGGCAGGTTAGGGATGACGGCCCCAGTGTTACTGTTATGGGCCAGCAGGGACGAGAGATACAACCTCCCCCGCCAGCTTTATGTTGCGCTAGACGGTGTTTTTAACACACACACACACGACATGGTACAGGTCTCAGTGACATAAACTCCGCTAGCTAATACCAAAGCTTCTAATAGTGTGAGAATGTAACTCAAGATAAATCGACTGGAAAACTCTGGCTCTATAAAGGAAAGATGACAGATGAGGGCGTGTAAATGTAATGCCTCTGAATGCAATTAGAAGTCTCTGTACCAGGCTGCTGAACAGGCTTGGGTCCGAGTGGAAGATAATCCTTCGACACTGGATCTCGTTCCACTTATAGCAGTCTAGAAGCGTAAATCATCTGCTATGGGCATTCCACTTGGGAGAAGCGATCTCACAATTCTTGGCTTTGGGTACGTTGTTGACGAGGGAGTAACAAAGGAATATCTGCAAGGAACCCATATGTGAGGAGGAGATATACAGGGCAGGAGACTTTATGGAGCAGAAGTTCTTTTGGAACATAAACCAGGATATGGGATTCCTAGGCTGGGGTATGGAATAGTGCTCCCAAAGGTTCTGTAAACTCAATAATGAGAAAAATCAATAGTTTGGGTTGACAACGGAGGGAGAATGAGACCCGGAAGAATGAGAAGTTGTTCAAATGAATACAAAACGTCAAGGAAAGTTACAGACACGCGATGAAGGATGCACGGAAGGTACAGCAGCTAAAACACCTCTTGAAAAGTACAAGACAGGAAGGAATGATGATGAGTAAAGTAGAACAGGAATGGAGGAAGAGAGGAATTCCGAGAAAGTAACATTTATGACGAAGGAAAACTGCAAACTGTTCCAAGAACTTAGCTGAAGCAAATTGTTTGTTCCACAACCGATGATTAGTCCGAAGGACTGGGCCGTTGAAAATGAGAAAGGGGCGATACGTAAGGAACTAAAACGCCAGCTTGAGAGGCGTACTTAAAGCGGAGGACACATTACCCCATCGGTCGCCTGACACGTTGGTGGAAAGACAGTCAACAGAATCAATTAGAACTGTAAACCAACACCTGATTAACGACGGAGAGGAAACGGTAGAGACTTGGGAAGAGGAAGAATATATGAAAAAATAAAAACACCAAACACTGACGAAGAAAAAACAGGACTGTAACAACGCTAAAAAGCAGGAAATAAAATAACATTTAAACAGATGGGCAGGATTTTCCCAGTTGCCAGATGCTGAGGAAGAACAGAAATAACAAGGAAAATAGCAATAAATCTAACATTAATAATGGAGGATTTCCTCAACTGGCTTAGGATAAAGAAGAACAAATTCCTGATCATGAAGAAGAACGAGAATAGAGAGGAAGACAGCAATACGGTTAAAAAGACTGCTGGAGGATTGACTCAATAGTCCCGGCAGGAATTGGCTAGTCGAGTCGACGTCCAATTTGGTTCTTGTGACACCCAGGATTTCTCCCGAGCGATGGGATGAGTTAGGTCCAGGACCTAGCCTTAGTCCAGGGCCTGGGGTTGGTAAGTCCAGGGCTTGAGGTTAATACAGGTCCTGGGGTTAGTCCAGGCCTTGGAGCTGGTTCAAGGTCCAGGGCTCTAGTTACTGTGGGGTTACTCTTGGAATTACAGTCAGTTGAAGGTCAAGGACTAGTTAGTCCACGACCTGGGGCTACCCCAGTCTGAGCCCATGAATTAGTTCAGAAGAGTGTGTTGCAAAATATCTGACAGTCTACAGTGTTCCTTGGTACCTGGGATCGAACCCTGGACCCCCGTAAATGTTACAGTGCCTTAATAACCCTAAAACCACGGTGTCCCCTCACCTCCACCTTGTAATAACACATTTATCTTCTTAAAATCATATATGGATTAAGCGTCTCCTCATATCTTACGAAAAAACAATAACTGATATTCAAACCTTGCTGGATATTGGCAGAATTGACAGAATGCCGACAAAGTATGACAGGCCTGAAATATTCGACGAACTTATGAATACCTATTCAGGGCGCGTCACACTAACAGCCGGAATAATGAATTACCATTACTTAATCAAATACCGCGGGAACTAGTGTGTGTGTGTGTGGGAAGTGTCACAGTAAAATTTTCAGAGTTGTTACTAATTCAAAGTGCTTCTGGCTGGGACGTGACGCCCGACTGTAAATTGAATATAAAGCGTCGAATGCCGGATTTGCATGTGCTGCTTTGATATCCCGTGGATGAAAGAAATCAACATATCCATTTATGTTACGAATGTGAATATAGATTTACATTAGATTACATTATGATAATTGATACCTCGGATGATACGTCGTAAAAAAACGTTAACATCTTTTGCATCTACGGTCACACCACCAGCCAATGGGGAAGGAAAACTGCTAGTGGTCCAGACAGCAGTTTATATCTAGGGTTCCCCTGGCCCACATGGACGTCCACGGCCGACAGTGGGTTCCCCTGGTCCAAGGGCACGACCGCAGTCTATCGTGAATCCATTTGGCCCACGGAGACGCCCACAGACGAGAACATCACCAGCCGTGTCCAGCTCCGCGTGAGAGGGACCCCTGAGTGTCAGTTCCCTCCCCCCCCATCGGGCTTTACCGTACCGTCGACACCAATTCCAACGTTCAAACTAGTAGCTTCGAGCGGATCGGACACTCACTAGTGGCCATTATCGCCCCAGCAGTAAGTTATTGGGATGGGAGGCGGCGTCCGCTTAGGGTGTGTGTTGCAGGACAGGGATTGTCCTGTCTTCCCTACCGTCCCTACCGGAAGACTGTCGCGGCCAGGGGCATCTGCTACTGGAAGAGGACGCCTTGCGACCAGAGCCCCACCGGCGGTAATGGTCGAGGCGTGTGGCCTGGAGGGAGGACCTCTAATCTACGTCATCTTCTGAACCCTCCACCTGTTACGCCCCTTCTAGCGAGGCAGCTGTTTGTGGCCCATTGTTAGTGAGGCGAGAGGGTGCCAGAGGAGGCACTGGGAGGGCCAGGTCTCAGGAGAGGGAGAGGCACTGGGAGGGGTGCCAGGGGAGAAGGATGACAATGAGCTGGCGCCAGAGACGTAGGAAGATCCTGTCTTAGGATTGGGGTTGGGGGGGGGGTTCCTGCAGGAGGATCTTACGGGAGACGGGGAAGACCAGTCAGATCTCTATGTTTCTGACGTCTTTCACGGACACAGACAAGTCCTGGAAACGAGCCATTGGACTGTTACTGATTGCATTCCCCTATATTCCTTTGAGACGAGAAAGACAAAGGACAGGAAAGACAGAGGACCCCAGAGGGAGGGAGAGAGAGATAGATACACCTTTGGATAAATATTTTTAAAGAGTCAGATAAAAAATTATCGTGGAGGAAGAAGCGCAAGCTGGACAAGAGAAGGACTTTGAAAAGAGTGGATAAGAGACTTAAGGACCGCCTAAGCTTCTTCCAGCTAAGCTGTAATGAATATCAAACTTCTTCCAGCTAAAGCTGTGGTGAATACCAAGCCTCTCCCAGCTAAGCCGTCGGAAGAAGACGGTTCCTGAGAGACAATGGAGCGCTGGGAATGGCGGCGTGTGCTGGGACAAGGGGTGAGAGGGAGGCGAACTTTGTTTTGGTGGCTGCCTGAGTCACGGGGTCAATAACATTACATTAATGAGGCGAAGAAAGACTTGAGGCACAGAGACCTGAGGCATAGAGAGTTGTGGCGCAGAGGATTTAAGGCACAGAGAGTTGAGACAAAGAGAATCTAAGGCGCAGAGACTTGAGGCGCACAGGGTACGAGGACTGGAACTCTGGAAGCCTAAGGAAAAAGAGCAGTGTTGAATAAGAGGAAGAATGAGAGAGAGAGAGAGAGAGAGAGAGAGAGAGACCAAAACTTACCCACCGTCTGCTGGACTCATTACGTAAATTACTGATGAGTCCATGAGAAGTACTGGTGAGTAAAGATGAGTAACTTCCATCACCCCTCCCCCCCTCTACTCAGGCTACATGACCCGCGAGTGGGATGGAGTGGGGGGGGGAGGGTCGGGGGGTTGAGAGGTCCTGATCTAATTTACGGAGTAAAAATAACCTAACATAATTAACCCTTGAAAATACCATAGTCTAATTTAGCAGGTGAGAATAACCCGGTCTAGGGTAACAGGCAAAAATGATGCTGAAACTGAATTAATCTATTGAGACTTTTTTCCTTTCTTCTTTGTTCAAAAGTTTGAACGAGTGTAAGAAACACAGAATTAATGAAATAGCTATAACACTAATATATATATATATATATATATACACAATGACCGAAATCATAAGAAACAGAATCAGTTATGCAAATGTGACGTTATCTGCAGGAATATTTCAACACTCCATCGTATTATTACCCAACACAAAACAGTGTACTGAAAGCTCGATTATTATGCAAGCGATCCGGTAATTATTATGCAAATCAAGGAGGTAATCATTATGCAAACGATGAGGTAACTAGTATGCAAACTATGCAGTTAGCCTCTGGGGAGATGATCATTCCTGTACGGGTCGCTACAAGACAATCTGATGTTAGAAATTTGCTTATAGAAAACTGATAAATCTCGACAGTGTTAATAAAGTGAAGAAGAACGTTGATAAATGTACTGAGAGAAAAAGGGAGGGAAGAATAGATGAAGTGAGAGAAACGATTAAGGACAGGGATAGTTGAATGATGCCTGGGGAAGGACTGGGGATCGGATGAAATGAAACACTTCTGTGTATTGCTCCTAGAGAGTCCTGCTGGTGACTTTGTGAGGAGTGACACAACAAACACTGGCCTGAATCACTCGCCAGACGTTTCCTGAAGCAAGCACTGGCCGGACGTGTCCCATATGGCAGCAACACGTGCAGCATCATCATCAACAGGTAAGTTGCGTCTCACTGAGGCAACAGGGACGAGACGACTCACTTCCGTGCATCAGGAGGCGGCCGGACGGGCAGCGAAGCCGGTCTTTGTGTTGCTACTTCCTTCTTGCCGTTGGAGTCGGCAGACGGAGGAGGAGGAGGAGTAGGAAGAAGAAGAGAAGACGAAAGAGGAGGCAGAAGGAAGAGGAGGTAGAAGGAGGAGGAGGAGGAGGAGGTCTTCTGAACTAAGGATTCCGATGGGAAAGGAACTTTAACCTCCCTCCTCGTGTGTTAAAAGTAAGGGGTCTATCGCCCTCCCGAGTCATGTCTCAAGAGGGGACCACCTTCTGCCCTGCCTGACTCATATCCCAAAGACCTGGGCGCCCCTTGCGTCCCTCTGGATCCTGATTGACACTACCCAGTCCACAGTCGCTCTCTCATTATCCAGAGGGCCACTCGGGCCGGGACAATGCTCACCGTTCCGACCGATGAAACTTTTGCATCTCGCTCCCTGACGACCTGGGAATTGACGCTCTTCTCCCTGACACAGGGAGAGGAGAAGTAGGAGGGAAACACCTTTCACTCGGTGTCCAAAGGGTCTCCTAAAAGACCCTGGGTCCGCCTCGTGGAAACCTCATGGTCTGCAGGTCTGGGGGTTCCCGGGATGGTTGTTGTGTGTCTGTAATAACAGGGACCTCAGCAGGTCTGAGAGAGAGAGAGAGAGAGAGAGAGGGGGAGGGGCCCTGGGAGCCGTGGGGTGTCCTTAGAGAAGATGACCCCTCCCCCCACCACCACAACCACCTCCCTCCTCCACCGGCGTCACCACATTAGCATAATCATCGTAATTGTCAAGTTGTCGTCTGGGGAATACCGAGGTACTGAGGGGTACCGCCCCTGGAGGAGGCGAGAGGCTGCCTCCCCAGCTCTCTCTCTCTCTCTCTCTCTCTCTCTCAACATCTTGACTCATTACGCCAGCCCTTCTTCCAGACTGGTTCCCCCACTGTCTCTACCAGCTCACTCCCCCACCTCTCTCTCTCTCTCACTCTCTTTCTCTCCTGGCCGGCGTCACCCGCCGGGAAATATTTCTCACGACTCACTGCCTCCCTTCCATTCACTTCTTCCCTCGTGGTCATTAACTTTTACTGCTCTGGTGCACTTTATTCTCTCGTCGTCTCCCGTTTCTCTCTCAACGTGGCGTATTTGCCTCTCCCTCTCCCTCCCTCTCTCTGACTGGCTGCCGGCACTCACTTCACAAACATACAAGTCTCTCCGTCTCACACATAACCGTGACAACATGTGACTCACAACTCTCGTTTTTCATAGCCCTAGATTTTCCTGCGGTGAGCGGTACGCGCTAGCCTTACCTTTAGGCAAAATTTCGTAGTAAATCTTCTCTCTCTCTCTCTCTCTCTCTCTCTCTCTCTCTCTCTCTCTCTCTCTCTCTCTCTAAGGTAGGACCCTTGAACACGACGGCACAACCCTCGGGTTTAACAGCCTGACCTTTGACCTGACCCTTTAAAGAATCTGCTCAGAGTTCACGGCACTGTACCTAAGGGTCGTACCGTCGTGCTCAGGGGTCGTACCGTCGTGCTCGGTGGTCGTGACTTGGTGGTTTAGGGTAGTACCATCCTTCACACGTATACGTATCTCAGAAGGGAAAACGTGTGTAGTGAAAAGTCACAACTTCGGCAACAACGAACATCAATGAATTCATCTTACATCTTACAACAATGAATACAACCAAATCACCTGCATCGATCCTCTTCCTCAACAACCCCCATTGCATTAACTTCCCTCACCACCAACAACCAGAGAGATCTTGTTTGAACAGCAATGGTGAGATGACACACACCCCTGTCGCTTCGTCACCCCTCAATATGGAACCACTTACCCTCCTCTCTTCCCACTCGCAAAACTACAACTTCTACAACATTATCTACAACATCAACAAACAAAAGTCCAGCTGCAGCAAAACTAACAACATATAACAAGAGAAAATCGGTGAAGCGAGAAGGAAGAACTTTATGCTCTGACTTTGTCAATCTCCCATTATTACTTCCTCCCATTAAATGCTCTATCATTTTTCTCCCCATTAGGCAAGATCAAATGGGGAGGAAGAAGGGAGGGGGTGGGGTGGGGAGAGAGAGAGAGAGAGAGAGAGTTGGTTTGAGGCCAACTAAAAGAAAAAAAATAGAGAGTGAGTCAGGGTTGAAAGGTTTTCGCTTTTTGATTTTTTTCCTGTTGTACGAAAAAAGTTGGGAGTTTTTCTTCACTCGTAAAAAGAAAAAAAGGAAGATAAGGTTGGGGTTAGAATTTAAGGTCAGTCTTTTATTTGATTGCTCGGTTTTTCGGATGGTTAGTCTGTCTATTGGGTGGGTGGTCAGTTGTTCGGTTGGTTGGTTGTTAGGATGATTGGTTGTTTGGTTGGATGGTAGTTAAGATGGTTGGTTGTATGGTTGGATGGATGGTTGTTAAGATGGTTGGTTGTTTGGTTGGATGGTTGTTAGGATGGTTGTTTTGGTGTTGTTTCCTTCCTGTTTTGTTCCTTCACTACTTCCTGTGTTAACTGTTTATCTTCTGCTTTCTGTCAGCCCTTTATTATGTCTCCTGTTCGCCATCTCTATCCTTTGCCTTCGTCTCCTTCCACATTATCATTTCTTCCCTTCCTTACATTTAATGTAATCTCTTTATCTCTTCTTTCACTTATATTCGTCATGTTATTTTTCGATCCATCGCCTTCACCACAGTCTTGAATTGGCACACATCAGCTGATCTTAAGCCTCTACTGCCACATTTCCCTGTACCACAAGCCTCCCACACCACACAACATTTGACAAACGAGACCCTGGGTTTGGACACCAGTTGTAACAACAGACGGGTCACAGGCCCCCCCCACGGGTGATGCCAGCTGATGCGTCTCGCTCGTGACGGAGCGCAAGTGTCGTCACGTGACGGGGATGGAGGACGTACGTCTCAGAAGGTTTATTTGTGTGTGTGTGTGTGAGTGTGTGTGTGTGTGTGTGTGTGTGTGTGTTTAGGACTCCGAGGTCACTGTTGTACACACACACACACACTTGTCCCGGACAATTCTCCGTCGATGGCACGGCAGACGTCTGTACGTTTCAAAAACGCAAAAGGCATAGATTAGGAAGAAGTTCTGATAACACACAAATGTTGAACGTGTCTCTTGTGTCACCTGTCATGACCTGTCTGTTCCCTCACAATCCCCGTATGATTCAGACACACACACACACACACACACATATATATATATATATATCCACCACCACACCCGTCAAAGATTTAAGTGTGCACTTTACAGTCAAAATATCGTTCATTACGGATTTGGTCAATCGTCCCCCAACATCAATCAGATCATCATATTAATCAATCCCACTATGTAGCGTTACTTAGTTACTTACGTGTTCCTTGACTTCGTCCCATCAATATATGAGAGGCTCACCTGCAAGAGAGGGAGGAAGTTAGCCTTTAGATCAGTAACATTATCAATACAAATAAATTTCCTGGTTTCCAAATGCTCATATATATATATATATATATATATATATATATATATATATATATATATATATATATATATATATATATA
>JAYMFT010279864.1:0-24062 GCA_038088735.1 Panulirus argus | reverse complement strand
CCTACATCTGCCACTCTATCATCAAACACATTCAACAATCCTTCAAAATACTCACTCCATCTCCTCCTCACTCCTCACTCCATTGCAGTAGGCCAGAGTGGTGCGTGTGACCTATTATTTGCTGATAACCACAAGGTAAATGAAACACGATAAATTCCTAAGTGCACTTTCGTGTAATGATCACATCGTCAGGGGGATACAAGAATGAGATAGAAGACTTAGAATAATCAGCTGATATACAAAGAAGAGACGAAACTAAGATGCCATTGGTGAACAAGTGTTCCCGGATGATGGTGATCAGGTCTGGCACCATGCTTGTCAAAATTTTATTATGTGGACAAGAAAGGAGTTACAGTTAGTAACTGAATTATCGTCACTTCAATCAATACAATGGTATTAATTCTTAACACGGTTAAACAAAACATTTGATTGCTGTCCTGTTCTTACACTATATCTATGTTGCTAGTCTAACATAAAGATCCTAACCAGTCCGCCCAATATAAAAGACAGTGCAGCTTTTACAAGGGATTCGGTAAACACAGCCCGTAGAATTCTCCCGTGAGTTTTTTATTAAGATATTCTTTATAGTATTGTTATTGCTGAAGGCTACATTTACATTAAAGGATCTAAGCAACCTGGGAAGTACTGTAAAATTATCACTAAAAGAGAAAGTAAAAGATTCTTGGTATCAAGGAGAGGTCTGGGGTTAACTCTATAAAATCATTTCTTTGCCAACTTAAGATATATATCAATGAAAACTCTGGGAATATTTAACTTGGATCCAATAGAATATATCATCTCAAACTCATCATCAATTAATTCCGGACTTCATTTACGTAATGCCCTAAGGAACATCAACTGGCATAATGATAATCTAACTCTGTTTAGTTTGAGGTAAGTAATAATGAATATATGAACAAACATAGGTGGGTTTTCTGTATATGCTAAACTTAAACCTGTTTCTATTCCTATTGATCATGCAATCTAGAAATGGTAAAATGCAATTATTTTCCACTTACACAGTAAATTTGATAGAAGGTACAAAATTGTTAAATAGAGAAATGTTTGTAATTTCTCTTTTGTTGACCAAACACAAAGCACATCATCTACATACATAAATCAGATTGCCTTAGAGTTAAGATATCCCCCTAGTAATTTTGTTTCAAAGAATTCCATGTATTACTTAATACTAGTTACCCATCGCCATACCAAACTTCTTAGCATAATATTCTCCATTAGATTGAAATGCACAGCCTTTTATACACAATTTTATCAATTCAGTAAACACAGAATTTGAAACAGGTAAATGAAGATTATCCAAGGTATCAACCAGATATTCTAAGAGGTCATCAACTGGAACTTTTGTGATGGATGACACATCAAAACTCACCAGTTTGAAATCAAAATCAACTTGGATATCATCAAGCTTGTTAACTAAAGCCACATTATTCATGATATCAGAATTTGATATATTACCTACAGAAATTAGCTATTTTGATAATTTATATGTGACTGAACCCACAATGGGTCTTGCTGGATAGTTTGGCAATGAAGGGGACAATGATGAAAATCGTTTGATGAGAGAATCATTACCTTTCAACAACATCTTCAGTTCTTTATCAAAGTGAGAATTAACTGCTTCTTGGGACTTCTACGAAGTTTAAAGTATGTTTTATCATCACATGAAATATTATTCATTTTTGACAAAAAATCATCTTTGTCCATAATCACTACTGTGTTAGCCTTATCTGCTTTAGTTATATGTAGTTCACTATCTTTCTTCAGATTGTTAATAGCAATGATGAACTTTTTTTGAACAATTTGGAGCAGCTGGTTTTGACATACTGTGGTTTGGTGAAGAGGGAAAACGTGGTGAAAGCCTTACCTTAGATGAAATATGGCAAGGCGGCTGGGGTGGATGGTATTGCTGTTGAATTTATTAAGAAAGGAGGTGACTATTTAGTTGATTGCTTGGTAAGAATATTCAAAGTATATATGGATCATGGCCAGTTACCTGAGGATTGGTGGAATGCATACTTAGTGCCACTGTATAAAGGCAAGTGGGATGAAGATGAGTACTCAAACTATAAAGGCATAAGTTTGTTTAGTATACTTGGTTTGTTGTACAGGAGAGTAGTGACTGAGAGGGTGAAGACATGTGCAGAGCATCAGACTGGGGAGGAGCAGTGTGGTTTCAGAAATGGTGGAGAATATTTGGAATGTGTGTGAGAAATACTTAGAGAAATAGCTAGATTTGTATAGGTCATCTATGGTTCTGGAAAAAGCATATGATCGGGCTAATACAGGTGCCTTGTGGAAGGTCTTAAGAATATACGGTGCGGGAGGAAAGCTGCTAAAAGCAGTGAGAAGTTTTTATCAAAGATGTATGGCATGTGTACGAGTAGGAACAGAGTAAAGTGAATGGTTTCAAGCGAAAGTCGGTCTGCGGCAGGGTTGTGTCATGTCATCATGATTGATTTGTTTATGGATCGGGCGGTAAGGGAAGTAAATGCGAGAGTCTTGGAGAGAATGGCGAGTATGCAGTCCATGGGGGATGATACGGCCTGGGAAGTGAGTCAGTTGTTGTTTGCCGATGATACAGCACTTGTGGTGGGTTCGAATGAGAAACTGCAGGAGCTAGTGACTACGTTTGGAAGAGCGTGTGAATGGAGGAAGTTGAGAGTAAGTGGGAATAAAAGCAAGGTTATTAGGTTTAACAGGGATAGGTTAGTTGTTTTGTGAGTTTGAACAGAGAAGACTTAGAGGATGTTAAGTGTTTTAGATACCTGGGAGTGGAAATGACAGCGAATGAAACCAAAGAAGCGGAAGTGAGTCATAGGGTGGGTGAGGGGACGAAGGCTTTGGGAAGACTGAAGAACGTGTGGAAAGAGAGAACGCTATCTGGGAGGGCAAAAATAGGTATGTTTGAAGATATAGCAGTCTCAAAAATATTACATGGATGCAAGACATGGGCTATAGATAGGATTGTGAGGAGGAGGGTGGATATGTTGGAAATGAAATTTTTGAGAACAATTTGTGGTCTGAGGTGATTTGTTTGATTAAGTAATGAAGGAGCAAGAGATGTGTGTGGTAATGAAAAGAGTGTGGTTGAGAGAACAGAAGAGGGTGTGCAGAAGTGGTTAGGACATATGGAACGAATGAGTGAGGAAAGGTTGACAAAGAGGATATATGTGTTAGAAGTGGAGAGAACAAGGAGAAGCAGGAAACCAAATTCGAGGTGGAAGGATGGAGTGAAAAAGCTACTGAGCGATCGAGGCCTAAACATGCAGAAGGGTGAAAGGCGAGCAAGGGATAGAGTGAATTGGAACGATTTGGCATACTGGGTTCGACGTGTCATCAATGGATTAAAAACGAGGTAAACCATGGAAAGGTCTGTGGGGCCTGGATGTTGACAGAGAGCTGTGGTTTCGGTTCGCTACACTTGATAGCTAAAGTGTGAGTGTTATCGTATGTGGCCTTTCTTCGTCTATTCCCGGCACTACCAAGCTAACGCGGGAAACGGCCTGTGCCTGAGGGATGGTATAAACAGGCGCCGTGACTTGATTACGGTGCGAAATGGACCTGAGACGTAATCTCTCCTGGCTTCCATACGAGGCTTCCACTGTCCACTAGAGACTTTGCACATCTGTCGCATGACCCTTGGCCGTCCATGGGTGACCACACACGACCCTCTTTACAGATAGATGTCCTTTGGAGAGCACCAAGTTACCACACTCATCAAGCTATGGACTGGAGAACACCAGGTCCCCCTACGCTACCTGCCCATGGCAGATAACTAGGTCTCCATACACTTCCTGCCCATGGCAGATCACCAGGTCTCCACATAAAACTGAAACAAAGACCATCCCATAAGCAGTCTCTGGTTTACACCAATTTCTGCTAACTTCTGATATTACAAACAAAATAATCTTGGCTAACCAAACAGTAACAAACATATTCCTGATAAGAACCTAAAATCTAACACAACAACAGACGCAAATATCACAACTTACTTTAATCCATATGATAATCTGTCATTATGTACAGAGTAAAAGATTTATCACAAATCTCTCGTCATTTGTACAGAAATATACAACACTAACATTTACAATATATCAATAACTATGCAAAACAACTGTAGAATATTATAATCCCCGGGGTACAGTTTTTGAGGAACTTCTGGGAGTTGTGGAGGAAACTACTTGAATATCTGGGTAGGAAACTACTGGAATATCTGGAGGAATTTCATGAGAACTGTGGAGCTACTGGGTGTTGTGGTGCAAGCTAAAGCAATTTTGGAAGGGGTTGATAGAAGTTGTTGAAGAAAAAACAGAGAGTTGCGATAGGAGTTACTGAAAGTTAAGGTAAGAGCTACCAGAAACGTTGGGGGAGTTAGAGACAGTTGCGGAGGGAGCTATTAGGATTGTGGAGGGAACAACTGCAATTTTGGTGGAAGCTACTGAACGTTTGGGGGAGCAAGTAGGCATTATGGAGAGAACCACTTGATGATGTGGATGAGTTACTGAGAGTTGTGGATGGAGTTTCTCTGAGTTGTGAGAGAGCTTCCGGGAGATGCGGTAGAACTTTCTGATAGTTGTCGGGGAAGCCATCTTAAATGTGGAGAGATCCACGGGCGATTGCAGAGGTAACTACTGGTGTGGTGTGGGGACTTACTAAGACTTGTGGAGGAAGTTACTGGGAGTTGTAGAGGGAGCTGAGGGAGTAGTGGAGTGAGGTAGTATGAGCTGTGAAAAGAAGTACTGGGAGTTGTAGAGGAAGGTACTGGGGATGTGGGGAGAGCTACTGGGAATTATGGAAGGAGGTTCTGGAAGTTGTGGAGGAAAGTATTGATAGATGTGGAGGGAGGTAAGGGAAATTGTAGAGGGAAGTAATGGAAGTTGTCGAGGGAATGATTGGGAGATTTGGAGGGAGGTACTGGGAGATATAGAGGGAGATATCGAAAGTTGTGGAAGGTAGTACTGGGAGCTGTAAAGGGAGGTACTGGTAGTTGAGGAGGGTGGCACTGGGAGTTGTGGAGGAAAGCCCTAGGAGTCGTGGAGAGAGGCACTGGGGGTCTTGGAGGGAGGTACTGGCAATATGCACGCGACATGATAGTACAGCCCATCTTGGGAATTCCCAAAAGATTCCGGAAAAAAACTTGTAGTTTTTATGATAACCGGTATTTGTACGCACCACAATGTTCACAACGGTATCTCTCCCAGCGTAGATAAATGCGTGGGAGAGGCGTTGCGTACCGGGATAGCCACCTGACTACGTTGCTTCAGCCTTCACCTACCATCTATATTGCCAAATTATTCATTGCGTTGCCCAAACCATGTCAGCATTATCTCTGTAACCTACGTAGTATTTCAGTCCTAGGGTCCAGTCCCAAGACCTTTCGTGCACTCTGTACCCTCTCTTGCGCCAGCGCCCACAAGATGGGTAGGACTGCACAATGGAATGGCCGCTCTAGAGGCAAAAATCAAAATGAAAATCAATCAGCGACTTCGAATGAAGCAAAGGCAATTTAAATCGTTATTTCCTGGTTATGTTTGTACGATAAAGTGTTCCAAAATAAATCAAAGAAAAGCAGCTTAATACAACACGCCAACAATGGTTTCCGGTAAACAGTTGTTATACTCAAATACATCGAATAATCTAATTTTTATAATTTCCGTCTGTGAATCTTTCCAGATCAGTAATGATGACCAACGACGAATGTCCCAGAATTTATCTCATACGATGGTCTGGATAGGATGCAGAGATTCATTCCCTCCAAAAGCTTATTTTTTTGTTTCACTTCTTTTTGCCGTCGTTACACAAGAGATGGAAAAAAAAATGTTTGCTAGAATAATTAAATCTTTTAAGAATAAGCTTCCGAGATATCCTGAGAATCTGCGGTTAAGGTCACATCTGTGTCCAAGGTTCTCCGGGAGGAACAAAAAACGGACTCACTATAGCCTCTGGGACTGTCTGTAACTCACTCTCACTGGTCTCCTGAGTCTTTTGGTCTCTTGCGTGCAGTGGTCTCTATGGTGTCTTTAGTGTCACTCGTTCTTGGAATGTCTGAGATCTTTTCGATATTGATTTCCGTTGTTAGACTGACATACGCAGGTGTTGTTGGTTTCAATCAGAATTGCTGATATTTGCTGCGATGTTGGGGTCTTTCTGGCCGCTTGTTGGTCTTCTGGATGCTGTTGGTCTGTTAGGAGTTACCGGTCTAAGACGAGTTGTCGATGCCTGGTGTTGGACTCTTCATTGTTATTTCGGGGTGTTGTTATTGATGGTCTCAAATGCTATTGGCCTTTCATGTGGTGGTAGTTTTGGATTCATTTATATAACGGAATACTCAGTATACCACTAGACCCATTCTAGGATCACTGTTACAGTAGAAGAGATAAAAGAAATAAAAGAACATAGGAGTGTCGGAAGCTCAGAAAAGCAAACAGATCAAGATACAAGTAGATTTTTTATATGTCGAAGTAATTTGTTTCAGTCGTTATCTTAGGGCAAGAATTTATCAAGTCTCTTTTTAAACGTAATTATGGCTCTGATTTCAACTACTCTATTAAATGATTTCAAACGTAAATTAATCCTGTTTAAGAAAATGGGTTTTGTTTCTGTCGCGGTAAAAACTTAACCCACGAGTTTGTATACCCATTACTACGAGTGAAATCAGACAAATCCAGCCTTAAGTAGTGGTCAGACCGAAATTATCAACATCTCTGATACTTTTGAATACCTGTATGAAATCACCTTTTAACCTTCTCTTTTCTAAGCTATGAAAATTCAAATCGTCTTGTCGGCTTTCATAGAATTTGTTTCTCAGAGCGGGAATCATCTTGTTTGTTCGCCGCTGTACTCTCTTCATTCTGTCTATGTGTTTTCAAGAGTAGGGTGACCAAAGTGAACCCAGTATTCAATGAGGTAATGCACAAGTGAGCTATAAAAAGAGCGGATTAGTTCCTTCGGCTTTAAATCGATTGTGCAATTTATCTAAGCACCAGAATTTCGGTTTCTTATTGCTTACCAGGACTTGCTTCACTGGAGATTATTACACTTAATCTTTTTCCTTACCCACATTTTTTAGCTGAACAAAATTTATGCTGTAGCCTACCTTCTCATTTTCCCTATCGATGCGTAAAACTTTGCGCTTTGTTATCAAAATTCACTCGCCACCTGTGTGCCCAGATCAGATTTTTCCATGTCAGCTTGGAGCTGTTAACGTTCAATTTCTGCAAATACTATTTTACAGTGCAACCTATTATCGATATATAAGAGCCTTCAACATAGAAAAAAAAAAAAGAAGTCCGAAGACTGATCTTAGTGAAACACCACTTCTTATGTCTAACCATTCTGAGGCTTGACTGTTTATCACCACTCTTTGTTTACGGTCAGTTAAACAATTTTCTAACCACCGAAGTATGACCTTTATACCGAGTAAATTCATTTTTGCTTGTATTCTTTGATGTCTGATTTTATAGAATATTTCCTGAAAATCTATATGGATTAAGTTAGATGTTTAACTTTCATCATAGATGTTAACTGTATCATATAAAGATATCAGCAAATTTGTCAATCACGAACGATTTCGTCGAGAACCATGTTGAGAATCGTTGGATAGGTAGTGATCCTCTAAGTAATTTACAAACTTGTCTGGAATGATGGTTTCCATAGGTCTACCAACTATAGACATTAAACTATTTAGGTGATAATTTCTGGGCAAATTTCCAGTCCCCTGAAACTTTCCCTGTACTGAGAGACTTACTGAAAGGAGCAATAAATGGCTTCATTATTTCATTTTCAGTTTCTTTAATTGATCTTAGATAGAGCTTCTCAGAGGCTGCCGTTTCATTTACTTTCATTCCATTTAATACTGATGATTATCTTTCACCTGTATATCAACGTTGCAGAATGTTTTCAACTGCTAACAGTGGGAATGGTTCTGGGAAGTGGGTTGTCTTCATTAGAAAATGCAGATGAAAAAGATCATTTAAGATCTCTGTTATGGCTCCATTGTCTTAAACAAAAGTCACCGTTTTCCGTAATCAATAAATTATATGACTGGGTAATGACTTATATCTAACATAACTGTGAAAATCTTTGCGGTGTATTTTGCTATTTTCAGCATTATATGCTTCTTATTGACATATGACGTTTTAGTTTTCAGTTTTTCTACGTAAACTTACGTAACGTATTCTATGATGTTGGTTATCACTCTCGAGTTTGTTTATTTTTGTGCTGTTTTCTTAAGAGGTTTATATCACTGTTCCATCATTTTGGCTCAGTCCTAGAAAATGTCCATCTGCTTTGCTCTGTTACATGTGTTCACTCTACTACTTTGAATGTCTCACGGAAGCTAGTCCAGTATGCCTCCATATCGTTTCCATTGACGAAGTCATCCCTGCTTCTTTTGTCAGACGCACTGATAATATCATTAGGATCTGCAAGTCTAAGATATGGTTTTTAGTCACGATTTTCGTGTTGACCAGCATACCTCAGAAGTGATTTGTCAGTGACCACTCGCACCAAACCTTTTTAAGCTACAGCGTTATAGACAAGATCCCCATTTGTATCTTGAACTAAGTCTAATATGTTCACCTGGCGAGTAGGTTTGGCTTCAAGTGTACTGGTACATTCTTGGGTACTTTAAGTCTCCATATTTATGGTTTTTCACATATGACTGGTTCTATGGGTGTTACTGTTCCCATGGATGTTGCTAGTTCCTTGGGTGCTGCTGGTTCCTTGAGTGTTACTGGTCCCTTGGATGCTGCTGGTCCCTTGGAAGTTGCTATTTCCTTGAGTGTTGCTGGTTCCTTGAGCGTTACTGGTCCCCTGGGTGTTGCTCGTCCCTTGAATGTTGCTCGTTCCATGGGTGTTGCTGATTACCTGAGTGCTACTGGCCCCTTGGATGTTGCTAGTCCCTTCAGCGTTATGGGACTCTTCGTTATCTGTGGCCTTCGGATGTTGTTGGTTTGTTGCGAGTTGTTGACTGACGAATTACCACTGACCTCACGGGTAGTGCCGACCTTTCGTATGATATCACTGACCTATTTTGGAGTTGTTGGTTTCAGAGGTGGTAGTGGTCCGTAAGGTGTTATCGTGACCCTCTGAACGTTATTTCCGCAAGCGTTGTTATGTCACTGTTATATTTGACCCTTGTGTGTTGTTGGATGAATAAGTGAGTGTCGCTGGTTTCTTCCGTCGTTCCTCGTTTCGTAGGTCCTACTGGCCCTTCCGGTGCCTATGGCCACTTCGGTGTCGTTAATCTGTTTCGAAGCAGTTTGGCCTAGTGTGTTGCTGGCCTCTTAGGAGCTAGGAACCTCCTGGCTATTACTGGTTCCTTAATAAACTTTGTCTTCAGGGCGTCACAGGTCCCTTGTGTGTTACTGATCTCCTTGATGTTCTTGAGTTGCCGAATGCTGTAAGGTTGCTTGGTGTCAGGTACATCGGGCATAACCACAGTACAGTGCTAAGCGGGCACTGCCCCCTGCCATCGGATCGAAAACTGTGTCCCTAGTGAGGCACCAGTACCAGTCACTGCTTGCGCCCTTTGCCTCAGGAACGAGTCGGAAGAAAGCCTATGTCATCTTGTTTCGCTTTCGTACATCATCTGACCAGAAATTTATTTCTTTTTACAAGAATTATATATATATATATATATATATATATATATATATATATATATAAGTGTACCTTCCGTTATAAGGATATTTTGTCTGAGCTGACATTTAGTTGTACGGTTCGTCTTCATCATAAGCCACTTCACTCGGGGAGGAACTTCGTTGATAATGAAGTGCGAGAGAAACCTCAGGTGCCCGTTCTCACGCTACACTCTGCACACGCTCTCTGTGTAGCTGATTATCTGTAATCTCAGAGCATGGCAACAATGTAGGTACACTGCACTTTCTGCTTGAGTAGCATTCTTCACCGGTAAGTGGGGCGGTAAGAGAAAAGTATTGCGTCTTTGAATTTTGAATTGTCATGAAGAATTAGGACTTAGGATTTTTGTGACTTTCGTTACGCCTACGCCCCTAATGGCCATGACAAAGACAGGTCACTTCGGTGTAAACATAAGCGCTGGCCTACTAAACCATGCAATGTTGTATCTGACACATGGTGGTACGGCAGCGAGAGGCTAAATATGGAGCCAGTTGATAAATACCGAACATGGGAAGCCAGATGAGGATGGCTGGTGGGAGACTGTTCCTCCTCAACCAGGAGCCGTTGCCCCAGAATGCTGGAGCCACTTCAGGGATGTGTCTGAAATAACAGTGAGTTTTGACGAGCGTCTACACTGAGAGGCCAGTTCAAGGGTGCTTACATAGGTGAATGGTGAGGTCTCCGGCGTCTGACTTCAGGACAGCGTAGAAAGTAAAAAAGAAACATCGTCCATGAGAAAATCTGATCCAATATGTAACAATGAGCGTAGTTTATTGGTCAAAGTAATTCCAATTAAACACTCAATAGTCTAAAAATAATTGCTTTACCGTGGATTAAGTTTGGTAGCTACAGCAGTCGGTTATACAGTTATGTTTTCTAAACAGAACCCAGATGGAACATAAGAAAAGCATCTATTTCCTATAAAGTTATGACATCCTGTAATTTGAAACTAATAGTATATGTATCAAATAATGTGTTTACTGGCATTTGTACCTTGTTCATTATCAAGGAACTTACTAACTCCTTGCTGTGCTATAGAAATACAGAATGATTTGAATACTACAAACAGGAAATAAAGATCCTTGAAATTATATATAAGTACAGCAAAATAACTTGTTCTGATTAATTTTCAGTGTATAACATATAACTCTGTGTTCCTTAATGTTACTGCCGTATTCTACAAATCTAGTCTTAAAGTTTATATATGACACCTCCAGACCTTGTTTTATTCATTGGGCATCCTGAAGGAACCATACAGGCAAACTGATTTCCATTATAAATGACATTGAGGGAAGCCCATAAGCGGCAAAAATATCCCTTAACTCAGCAATGGTTGTGAGTGCTGATGTACTATTTTTTTTTTAATATTCATAATTCTTACTACTAAACACTTGAATAGGCATTAATGAGAACCAAACACATATGCCCCATAAACGGCCCCTGCGAATCTACATGTACTCTCTCCCATGGCTTATCGGGGTACGGCCACACATGAAGGGGTGCAACACAGGGTTTATTTGTATTCACTTGGCAAATCTCACAAGTTTTTACCGTTTGTACAGTATCCCTATCTGAATTAGGCCACCAAACAAATGATCTAGCAATCTCCTTCATTGTGGAGATACCTGGATGAGCCTCGTACAGTTCACTTAACACACATTGCTGTCCTGCTGGAGGAACCACTACCCTGTTTCCCCAACATTATGCAACCTTCATCTGTACTAAGTTCATCTCTACGCACATAAAATGTCTTAAACTCTGGGACCTGAACAGCTTTTGACCAACCATTCTTGATAAAAGATAAACACTTTAGCATATACTGGGTCATGTGCTGTCCACCTCCTGATGTGTTAAGCTGTAAATTGAGAATCTTTAATGTACTCTACAACAATATGGCATCTGTGAGGAGTGGCACTGATGCTGGTTTCCCTGCCAATGATAACCTACTTAATATACCACAGCACTTACAATGTCATAACCATTTCTGAATTTCATCTGGTAATCACAAGCAGCAAGTGAGATGGCCCAAAGCTGTGATCTCACACTAGCCATACTAGGCAATGCCTTGTATTCATGTAAAAGTAAAACTATGGACTTGTGGTCTGTGACTGATGTGAATGACCTACACATTGTTATGAAAATGGCAAACCCCAAACACTATTGCCGAACTCTCCCCGTCAGTTTATGCATAATTTTGTGCAAAAGCTATGGGTTGTTCTGATCCATCTTCATTTCGGTGTGCTGGCACTGCCCCTACACCATACAGTGACGCATCACATGACAAAACAAGAAGCCTGTCTGGATCATAATGTACCAAAACCTCACCAGACAATATCTGCTTTGCGTTCTTAAATGCAGCTTCTTGTGGTTGCAACCACTGCCATCGAACCCCCTTCCTTAACAACACATACAAAGGCGCAAGCACTGGAGAGAGGTTCCCGAGAAATTTACCATAAAGATTTATACTTTCTAAGAATGATGGCAATGTTTGCACATCTGTTGGCCTGGGTGCATCCACAATTGCTTTTGCTTTACTTTCTTATATATATATATATATATATATATATATATATATATATATATATATATATAAATGCCATGTACATCATACTGTAACCCAAAGCACTCACTCTGTTTTGGAAACACTCACATTTGTCAAAATGCAGCTTCAAACCTTTTTTCACTTAATCTCTCTACCACCTTGGTCAAGTTTGCTCTATGTTCTGCTTCAGTGCTTCCAGTGATCAAAATACCACTTAAACATACAACAGTGTGGAATATCTCTCAATGAATTGTACATTTCTCTTTGAGAAATCCCAAGTGCGCTCTTGATCCCACAGGGTAATCTGTTATACCTGAGCAACCCTCTGTGTGTGTGTGTTTATCACACAATACGTCTTTGACTCTTCATAAAATAACATCTGTTGATAAGCAATACTCAAATCCAGTTTTGAAAATGACTTACCTCCCACCAAACTGGTCAATAAGTCATTTAGTTTTGGAACTGGAAAAGCGTCCTTCTCAGCCACCTGGTTTACCGACACTTTTTAGTCTCCACAAATTTTAACTTGTGAGTGGCTTGGACACAACCACAATGGAAGTGGCCCATTCAGAGTTTTCCACTGGCGTGAGTGTTGCATTTGCCACTAACCTGTCCAATTCTCTCTGTGGCCTCTCTCAATGAAAAATGCAGCGGGCGAGCTTTCAAAAATTCTGGCTTTACACTAACATCTATACAGATTTTGGCCTCCCCTCCAGTGTACGTGCCCAAACCTTATTCAAATACCCCGGCAAACTTCATTTTTAAGTCCTTCACAAACTTTTCATTGCTATTCAACTGTTCCTGTACATTAAACACTAAATTCTTCCAATCTGGAGTGTTTGTAACCAGTTCCTACCTAAAAAACTTCGTTCAACTCATTCTACTCCTACTACCGGCAACTCATATACTAGACTATGGTGTGAGACATGAGCTTTCATAACACTTCTAACTTTCAATCTTTCTCCTGTGTACGGCTTCAACATCACATCATCTTCCGCTGGTTTTTCTTGTAATCTGGGTACCTTATCACAGACTTTCATAAACATGTTCATTAATTACGGTAAAAGTTACACCTGTGTATGTCTCCAAATCTACCTCTTGCCCTTCAATATTTAGACTATACATAAATGGTTGAACACATCCCATTTGTGCCTCACTCTTGTTTCCACTACTATGTATAATATAGCACTGAACTGAATTCAAAATCGTCCTCTTTCCCTTTCTCAACACCGTTATTATTTTCTAACCCTTCTTCCTGGTTTTCTATGTTTTCCTATTGATACATTTTACCTCCTCCTGGCGGTCCTCTTCTCCCTCTTTGCAGAACCTCCTCCCCCTCTTGGCGCCGTTCTCCTTCCTCTTGGGTGTGCTGTTTGTGGAAGGCTTGAAACTGCTGCTAAGGAATGCCCAACCAACTTTTCTTCCCTCGGTCCAGTCCTGTCGCTGAGACAGCTGACATTTACGGGAAAAATGGCCTACTTGCTGGTAGTTGTAGTGTAACAATGTTCAAGTCAAGTAGTGACTTGGGAAGATGTTGTGGAGGAGATGACGACTGTGTCTGGATGCATGGCCGGTACTTCCCGACAGCACGGCGTAGTCTGTCAAAAGGCGTCAAGTCCTCAATTGGGTGTAAGTTGACCCTTACATGTGGTGAGTTGGATTTTAGTGAACCCTTACAGTAGCACCTCTTGTCTCTGGCCCAACAGCTGTGTGGATGATAAACTTCACCGCATCTCCAAAGGGGTGTGCCTTGTGTCACTGCATGTAGAGATAATGGCTGTTACATGTCTGATACGTCCTTCTGTGTTGCCTATATTGCCACCGCCAAATCGTAGATTTTCTTGCACAACAGAATCTCACCAGTCTAGGGCTCCAATGCCAGTAGTTTTGCTTGAATCTGTTCATTGTTGATACCTACATACAATAAAACTGATCGAGCAACACTTGATCTTGTTGGTTTGTCGTCAAAGACTGGAATTGCAGTGCTCTGTCAGTTCTCTCAAGGCAGTCATGTACTGAGCAACACTCTCATTTGGTCGCCTGATTCTTTCATGGAATTTTGATCTTGCTACTGTGTCTGACTGCTTTGGCTCATGATGTTTAGATAACATATTTTTCTTCTTGTCTGCATCGTTTATATCATTCACCAAGAAATAATGTTGCAAACTCTCCTTGTACTCAGTCCAGGATTCATTGTCTGGATGAAAGTCACTTACGTGACCAATTAGTGATACTGTTACTGTTTGTAGTTAACTAACTCTAGAAATCACTCGACAACACCGACCAGTGATCTTCGTAGACACCCATTTTTCCACTTTTTAATGACTTCCATGGTTTGTCCACACAAATTTCATGCGGTTTTATCCTCGTCACCACTTTATGCAATATCTAACGTAGTATAGTGGTCAAGGTATTTCCAGCCAAACACTTAATAGTCCAAGAATAATTGCCTTAATCTGGAAAACCTTCAAGTATCTACATCTGTCGGTTATACAGTTATGTTTTGTAAGCAGAACGTAGCTAGGCCATAAAGAAAAGCATTCATTCCCCATACAGTTATGACACAGAACAAACATAGAACTGAAAAGATATTAAAATCACTTTCAGTCTAACTTGACTTAGGCCCATCATGTACAAATTTGTTACACACATTTGATATCTGCTTTGTAATTTTAATTTATTTAACTATCTCACACTTGAACGAACAAGACTCTGAACAGATCTTAGTCTTTTTACCTGACGGCAACATTTGATATATAGGATACAAGAGATGTTTTCTATCTTTCATAATTACAAAACATCTTTGAAGTACGGCCTGTTTATATACGTCCAGCAGAGATCGTATATTGCATACTCCCATTCTTTTTGCATTGGTTAATTATCTTAATAAGTTTCCTTTTAAACTCACTGGCACAGTCCCCAAACTAAGTTATCGCAGATGACATGATAGATTGTAAAACTGATGTGTTCAAAAGATCCAGTATTTTACAATCAGTCTTTGATTTACACACTGTCTGAAAAAGTAAAATCTAGTATTGACCTTTTATTAAGTTACGTTAACATTGCTCACAAAATTAAATCTATCATTTATGATTGTTCCAATATACCTATAATCGTTAACCTTTTCAACTGCTTCATTATTAATATACAGAGGCAGAAGTTCTGATGGATGTCTACAACATTCTACAGGTATAACCATTTTTTTTTTCTTCCTCGTCCTAGGCTCTAAATAGTTGTTCTTGCACCATGCATTAGAATGTTCAACTTCTCTTTGTACCCCAAATCATTGTTGAGACAAAGACACAAAAACTGTGTCATTTGGATATCTAAAGATCCTGCTATTTACATCCCTTGCCTTACAATCACTGGCGTATAATGTAAATAATGTCGGTATCAGGATACACCCCCGTAGGGCTCCAGTGTTGGTAGCTATCATGTTGGAGTATATGTTAAAAATTTTATCACATTGAAGCCTACTGGACAAAAATGCATGCATCCATAGTACAATATGAGAATTAACATTCATATCATTAAGTTTCTGCACCATGACATGTAGCTGAATGGTATTTAACGCATTACTGATATCAACAAATACAATTTTCGCTTATTGTTTACCCTTTTTTTTTCATCCACATGAGAAAGTAAGAAACTGATAACAGATAAAGCAGCATCCTTTACAAAACTATTTTCTACATATGTAAATCACAGCTCATCCATGAATGAGATACTTTTTCACCCAGAATCTTCTTAAAATTTTTCAAGGGATTTCATAATAATTGAAGTGTCACAGGCCTATAATCATTATTACAAGTAGGATTTCTTTTTTTTTTTTGGGGGGGGGGGCACTGGTACAATTTCCAGTGTTTTCCATATTCTAGGTATACAAGACGTAGTAAGCGACTGCTGAAATATCTAGCAAAGAATGTTCGAGAACAGATGTTTACAGAGACTCAGTACCTTACCACTTATTTTATCAGGCCCTGCTGCCTTACTACTGTTTACCCTATTTAGGCTTTCAGTGACATCTTCCTATCTAATTACAATACTAGAATAATCTTTAGAGTCGAGAGACTGAAATATAGTTTTATGCTCGACAGAAAAATCATGCAGCGTAAGGTTCGTTCAACTCATTACTAAAGTCCACCGCATTAACATCATCAAGCAGAACCCTTTCTACACATGCCAGTTACCTTCCGCAAACCTTTAGGGTTACCGTTGAACAGTCTTTCAATATATCTCCATATTTATCTTCACAGACATCTATCATCATGTTAAGATTCTTCTGAATTAATTCCAAATTGTTCTATCATTACTTGCCAGAGGTGCTTTCTTTCTCTTCAGCAGTATTTTTAAGTCTTTAGTAAACTAAAGTTTATTGTTTGGGTAACATTAAACCTGTTTTTTAAGGTCATTTACATCAACGCAAAATGAAATATAGGAATTCAGAGCCTCCACGTATTCGTCAATGCAAGCACTCGGACTATATAACACGTCTCAGTCTGTTAGCTCCTTACAAAAAGTTAGTTTCGCTTACCTCATGATTCCATTCATAGAAAGATTTACAAACAGGTTTGACTGTTTCCAATTTCTGTCCGTCCACTGGCATTAAAAGACACATACTGTGATCCGACAAGCCAAGTGGTTTCAGTTGTTTTGAAACATATTTTTCTTGACTAGGATATACAAAAGGATCTAATACTCTATCTGTGCGTGTAGGGAAGTTGATAAAGTGTTGGAAATGCGGTATAGAGATTATAAAGTCACATTGGCTAAAGTCCCCAGTAACAATTTTGACAACATGCGGTGTTATTCTCCGTTTTACAAATAACGTCATATAAGACATATCCGGCCTAGTCCACATTAGCACCAGTTGGAATATATGCTACGGTCACAAAACTCTTGCTGAATTCCCTTGGCAAATAATACGGTCGTAACGAATGTGTAACAAACTCTATATTTTCATGCACTGTCTATCGAATATCGTAAAGTTTTTGCACCTGTCTTCATTTATATATACACACCTCCCGAGCGCGAGCCTCCGGCTTCAGCTCTGTCACCCCGTACCAGCTGATAACCATCGATCTGGTACATGCTATCAGGGTCTTTATTCTCTTGAAGCCACTTCTCTGCCATGAAAATCATCGACACCTCCCATAATACGTAATTCCACTTACACCTAGGCGACAATTCATCCACCTAGTTCCTTCATGAACGTACACGTTTCTGCATACCATCAAGGGCACTGGTAACTGCGCAACCCGCATTCTATATGAAATCCGATCTCCTCCTCACTGGCTCCTCTTTCTACTGGCTCGTTTCACATCTTCGGGCAGCTCCCGAGGTTAGCATACCTACTGGTGCTGTCAGTAAGAGCCAATAATTCGTTTCGGTTGTACATGAGCCGACCATCTTGATTGTTTATATGCAGGCCACTCACCAGACCGCCCAGATTCAGGGACAACACTCCACCGAAAGAAGAAATGAACAGCACCCATAGCACTAATTCAACTAGATTCCTTAGCAACATTTTCTTTAGGTCTTCATGTAACCTTTCTGTTGACTTAGTAGGCCGTGATTTCAAGTACAGTTTCGAGGAAAGCAGGAGGAAGATGTACTGGTTGCCAGTTTAGGCAGCGCCCTCTAGAGGGTGTCTGCAGTGGAAACGATTTCCCTTTTTCTGTTGAAACAAACAGGGGCAAAAATATAATCCAATCATGGCCATTGTGGTAGACAAGAAAATCTAGAAAATACAGGAAATAAATACTAAAGAATTTCATATATGCTCTTTGGGTGGTTGTTGTCCTGACTATGAAATGTGAGGAAGGGAAAAGGTTTTTATAAAGCCCCGGCCACACGATCGAGCAGTACCCGGAAGGGTTTGACCGTCACCGGGCAAAGTCTGCGGGCACACTTGTATTGTCGTCCACACGGCGGTGCCTGGCTCAGTCAAATCCTGGCAGAAGCCGGAGTAGGTGTTCGACAGAGCAGTGTGCGGTACGGTAACTATGGCGCCAAGCAAAGAAGGATCGTAAGAGTATAGCACTGTTTAGCATAATAATTGCTATGCGTGTGAAAGAGTAAAGGAACAAAGTGACAATCACGGCCCCTTGGCTCCATATGTAACCAAACTCGTGTGTCTGACAGCGACGTCACACTACCGGGCAGTGTCTAGTGAAATCGCACAACCACCAAAATGGGCCCAAGTGGTAAGCCCGTCAACAGGCAAACTGCTCGCTTGTGCCCGCGGGCACTGCTCGATCGTGTGGACGCGCCTTAACTGTCAACCCTCATGTGATTATTCTCAAAAAAAAAAAAAAAAAAAAAGAGGAAGCAGCAGCCAGTCGCGTGCTGAGAGTCCAAGACTAGGAGGATATGACGCACGCAGAAAGGTCCCGGGAGAAGTGTGTCCGTAAAAGAAACGAGTTCTAGGATGCGTCTATACAGGGTACAAGACTTTAGAGTACTACATCCGTAGAGAGAACAAATTCTAGAGTGTGTTTGTGGATCGAGAATAAATTGAAGCGGTTGAATATAAAGGGAATGCGCTTCAGGCTCTGTATTTTACATTTTATACATAAGAAAGACAGACAAAAGGAAACCTGATTAGCCTAAGACTGGGTTTTCTTTAGAAAAAAAATCACAACAAAATGTAATTCCGCTCAGCAGATTTCTTTTTTTCTATCACTGACTCCCCTCTGATGCACATTAGCCTTCTACTGTCCCCTTTAACGATGTCGTTTATACATTTTATTTCTGGCGTTTTTTTTCAGAATATTCCTGAATTTATGAAGTATTTGTCTAAACGACTTTTGAAGGTATTTATAGTCTTAGCATTCACTACGTCTGACGGTATCTTATTCCAGTGCTCAACACACCTCTAGGAAAAGAAGCTTTTTCCCACATCCGTGCTACATCTTTTACCTTGGAATTTTATTCCATTTGTTCTGGTAATTGTTTTTTTCTTGTATTTCGAAAAGATGTTCATGATTTACGTTATCGAACTTGTTCAGAATTTTTAACGTTTGGATTAAGTCGCTGCGAAGTCTACGTTTCTTGAGAGATAAGAGATCCAATCGTTTTAGCCTCTTTTTGTATGTCAGAATTCTAAATGATGGTATCAATTTTGTCGCACATGTTTGTACTTGCTCTAATTTTTCCTTGCTTATTCTATAGTTTGGGGATCAAAACTGGATTGCATATTCAAGGTCTGGTCTTACTAGAGAATTATAGTGTGAGAATTGTTTCTGGTGTCTTGTAATCTATGTTCCTGGCTATGAAACCAATATTTGGTTGCCTTTTTTGCTGTTTGACACTGTTTAGAGTACTTCAGATTGTTGCTAGTGACAACTCCAAGGTCCTTTTCTTCATTTACTTTAGTTAGAGAGTTTCAGAATAGTTTATAGTCGTAACGTATATTCTTGTCTCCAAAGTGCATAACTTTACACTTGTCTACATTAAACTTCATTTGCCATCTGTCTGACCACTCAGGAAGTAAGATCTCTCTGAATCATTTCGCAGTCCCGCTCTACCTCTTAGTTTAGTATCGTCAGGAAATTGGGAGATCTTAGATATAAGACCGAGTTCTAGGTCATTAATGTATATCATAAAAAGAATTGGGCCTAGGACCGACCCCTGTGGCACACTATTCGTTACGTCTAGCCAATCTGAGCCTTCGCCGTGAAATATTACACGCTGCTTTCTTCCAGTAAGTCAGTCTCTGATTCATGTACAGAACGCTTCACCGATTCCGTGTGCTTTGAGTTTATGTAAAAGTCTCTTGTGAGGAATTTTATCAAAAGCCTTTTGGAAACCTAAATATACTACATCAGACGGTACTTTTTCGCCCCAATTCTGATAAATAACATTAAAAAATTTCAGTAAATTTGTCAGGCAGGATCTTCTATTGCGGAAACCGTGTTGGTTGTCCGATACAATCTTATGATCTAGAAAAGTGACAATTTCATCTCGATTCATTTTTTCCATCATTTTACCTAACACACGTAAAGCTAATTGGGCGGTAGTTCAAAGCACACTTTTTCTCGTTTTTTTATATGTAGGAATAATATTTGCTAGTTTCGTCAGGTGGCACCTGACCATCCGATAGAGGTTTGTTGAATATTTTTGATATGAGGTATATCAGCTGTCTCCTGACCTCTTTTAAAAATCTTGGAGCTAAGTTATCTGGGCCGTTGGATGTGTTAGGATTTAGTTGGTCCGGGTATTTAAGTATTTCAGAGCTCTATATTTCTTTAACCTTCAGCTCTTCTTCATCAGATCCTTGAAACATTTTATTGGTTGCGGTATTCGAGATATTTCTTCACTTGTGAATTCGGAGTTAAAAGAATAATTTAGTATGGTAGCCATTTCCTTTTAGCCAGTAATTAGCGTGTCACGTTCGTCTCGTAATGGCCCATTTCCTTCATTTATTGCCTTCCTTTGTCTTATATATTTGAAGAATTCCTTAAAATTATTCTTAACTTTCAAGGAAATTCTTTTTTCTTCCTTGCATTTACTCTATCTTATAACCTTACACTCTCTTTGGATTTTGATTAATTTCTGGCGATTTTCATCGGTTCCCATTGATTTGAATTTCTTACATGTTTTCTTCTTGTGGCAAATTAGTCCTATTCTCCTGTTCATCCATGATGGTTCTGAAATGTTGCAAGTTCTCTTCGTGATTCGGAGAATATGTCTATTTTCAATCTCGAGTACTGTGTTTCAAGAATTTCTCCACATTTCCTCTATTGTGTGAACATCATGAAGTTTTGTCCAATTGGTATTGTGAATTTCGTGCCTAACGTTTTATAAATTTGCTCGCCTGTAATCTAGGATCAAGAGTTTGTTGTCATTTACTTCATAATCTGAATTTATCTCTAATCTAATCAAACTGTGATTGCTGTTTGACAAACTCTCGCCTGCTTCGCAAGAGTTGATTAAGTTTGGGTCACTGGTGAGAACAAGATCAAGAATGATTTTACCTCTAGTTGGTTTTTTAATTAACTATTCCAGAAAATCGTCTTCAATCAGTTCCGTTCGTCTCGTTCCCTCTCGGTCACCTGCTAACGTGTTCCAGTTTACGTTTGGAATGTGGAAGTCTCCTACTATTATATCCTCTTTACTGTTTAGTATAGCTTTGATTTCATTGTATAGCATCTTGTCATCGTCTTCATTTTGCTTAGAAGGTCTGTAAATAGCGCCGAGACGTGGTGTACTTTTGAACTTGTCGGTAATGTCAATATAAATAGAGTCGTAAGTGTGTGTGTGTCTACTTTGCTTATCTTAATAGCATTTAGATTGTTATCATCTTAGATCAAAACTCCACCACCTACCCTGTTTCAGTGACCTTTCGTAAATAGTTTGTATCCGGGTATTGCTAACTAGGAGATTAAGTGTTTATTCTTAGAGCTTATCCATATTTATGAGATTACAATAGAACATAAGAACATATATGAACATAAGAACATAAGAAGTGAGGACACTGCAAGAGGTCTCTTGGCCCATGCTAGGCAGATCGTTATTCTGTCCACCCTACAACCAACCGACTGATCCTATAAACATCCAACCTTCGCTTAAAACTACCTAAAGACCTAGCTTCCGCTACTGTACCTGGCAACTTAATCCGTAACTCTACTATCCTATTTCCAAACCAATATTTACCCACATCCGACCTAAATCTATCTTTTTTTTCTAATTTGAATCCATTATTTCTTGTTCTCTTTGATGGCGCCATTCTAAGAACTTTATACATGTTACCTTTATTAATGTCCTTAATCCATTTAAAAACTTCAATTATATCCCCTCTAGCCCTCCTCCTCTTAAATGAGTGTAAATTCAGCCTTTTTAACCCATTTTCGTAAGTGAGGTTTCTAATTCCAGAGATCATTTTTGTCATTCGCCTTTGTACTATCTCTAAACAATCTATATCGACTACATAATATGGAGCCCAAAACTATACCGCATAATCCAAATGTGGTCTCACCAACGCAAGATAAAGTTGCAATAATGCTCTAGTAGTCTTATTGCTAACAGTCCTATTAATGAACCCTAACATCCTATTAGCCTTATTACGCACTGTAATACACTGTTGTCGCGACTTAAGATCTTTGCTCACCACTACTCCTAAATCTCTTTTGCATTCTGTTTTACCAATAGTAATATTGTCCAGTTTATAATTAGCGTTCCTGTCTTTACTCACACAAAGTGTTTTGCATTTATCTTCATTGCATTCCATTTTCCATGTACCCGCCCACTCTGATAATCTGTCCAAGTCCCTCTGCAACTTCACTGAATCTTCATTCGAGTTTATTACGGCCCTTATTTTTGTATCATCGGCAAATTTACTTTAGTCGCTGCCTATTCCCATATCCTAATCATTAATATATATAACGAACAAAAGCGGTCCCAAGACCGACTCCTGAGGAACACCACTGGCTACATTGCCCCAGTCCGATGTAATTCCGTCGATGCATACCCTCTCTTCTCTGTCAGTGAGCCACGCCCTAATCCAGTTGAATACGCAATACTGATGCCGTGTGCCGCTATCTATCTGAGCAGACGCTCTTGAAGTACTCTGTCAAAAGCCTTGCTTAAATCTAAGTATACAATATCATAATTCTTACCCTGATCAACAGTTTCAAATACTTTGTTAAAGGAGAGAAAGTTACTGAGACATGACTTCCCTTTTGCACACCCATGTTGTGAATCCTTAATGAGATCACGTTTCTCCAAGTGTTCCCGTATTTTGTCCGCTCTAATTGATTTAAGAAATTTTCCTACAATATATGTTCAGCTGACAGGACGATAATTAGACGCAATGGATCTATCCCCTTTCTTCAAAATGAGAACGACATTTGCTGTCCTCCATTGCTTAGGGACTACGCCTGATTCCAGAGACTCTTTAAACATATCCAAAAGCGGAACACTTACTTCCTCCTTACATTCTTTCATAAATACAATCTCACCCAGGACTCTTGCTTACTTTTAATCGTTCTATTTGTTTCAAAATATCAAATATATTTATTTCTATATCGCATAGCTTCCCGCTTTCGTCCCCCTGTAAATTTGCTGTGGAACCGGAATGCTTGTATTCTCCTGCTTAAATACTGATATGAAGTGATAATTTAAAACTTCACACATTTCAATCTCCCTATCAACTAATCTACCAGAATGCGATTTGATAGGCCTAATTTACTCCCTAACCTTCGTTCTATACATTTGAAAAAATCCCTTAGCATTGTTTTTTGCTTCGTTAATGATGTTAATTTCGTAATTTCTCTTAGCCTTCCTAATCTCTGATCTTACCAATCTATTGATATGCGTTAGCTGATCAGTAAACTGTGTTTCCCCCCGTTTTACCTTGTACAAGCCGTTCTTCTGCCCTATAAGGTGTTACTTTCTATTATTTAGCCATTTTGGGTCATTATTTTTAGTTCCATATTGCCTATATGGAATGTTCAATCCCTGTCCCCTTTTCATTGTTACCTGGAACCCTTCTACGGAAACTTCCATGCTATCAATGGTCTCCCACACTTAACCTAACACTACCGCTAGGCTGATCTAAGTCATCTGACTGACCCGACCCCACACCACCTGTAATGCTTGGTCCGTCTGACCTCACCCTACCTTCATCTAGTAGATACTTTTCCGAAAGAAGGAATAGAGAAGGGACCAAGAGAGGATTCTTCCCTCTAAGGCTCGCCATGTTCTTGAAGCTACCTCGCTAATACTGGAAATGGCGAACATGTATATAGAATATATATATATATTTATATTATTTATTATTATTTTATTATACTTGATCGCTGTTTCCCGCGTCAGCGAGGTAGCGCCAGGAAACAGACGAAGAAAAAATACCCCA
>JAYMFT010279853.1:0-10506 GCA_038088735.1 Panulirus argus | reverse complement strand
ATCTATAGCCCATGCCTCGCAACCATATAATATTGTTGGAACTTCTATTCCTTCAAACATACCCATTTTTGCTCTCCAAGATAATGTTCTTTCCTTCCACACATTTTTCATCATTCCCAGAACCCTCGCCCTCTTTCCCACCCTATGACTCACTTCCGATTCCATGGTTCCATTTTCTTTTTTCTTATGTTGAATTCTCGTCATGGACAAAAGTCCACATCAAGGCCAGGCCCTAACTGAAATATAGAGAGAATTGAGAAAGGGGGGAAAACAGACAGGGAAAGTATTTACAAATTTTTGAGAAGTGAAAAATATGTCTCTTGAAATGAGCCAGGTCATAGTTGTTGCGAAAGACATGAGAAGGTAGAGAGTTCCAAAGCTTTGACGTGAAGGGAAGAAGCAGTTATCAAAATGGCACACCTTGAGTTGCCGATGGCCACACAATAATCGTGTAACACAGCAGCTTTCTATCTATTTATATCTATGATGCCTGCTCCTTTCATGAATTCCCTGAAGCAGGAGGCCACAGCAATAGAGTCTCCATTGCTGCAGAACTCCAGAGTGGCTTTTTAGCCTTTAGTGCCTCACCCTTAACAGGCCATTGGCAGAGGGCAAATCTAGCACAGTGTTTTCAGAGGCTCTTTCCTAATGTTCCTACAGGCTACCTCTAACTAATATGTCTCCCTAATGTTCTAACCTCTTAAATTCACCTAATGCTCCCACCTATTGTTCCTACTCACTACTTCTACCTAATGCTCCTGTCTAATGTTCCTACCTACTACTTCTCTGTATTGCTCCTACCATTTTGCCAAAAGGCAGGGCTAGCACATAGCACTCACCATGCAAGATAAATCTAGAATTACAAAGAATGAGTTGTGTGAGTTAAGTGTTGTCTAGAGTTATGTGTCATAAGGATAGACTGTATATTTGTCGACAGAATGCCAGCAGTCCACGTATGGGTAAAGCAGCAAGAAAAGACAGCTACCTGGGTCACAATACCCAAGCAAGTAGAACTGTTAACATAACTCGTTGGCTGGTGGCTATCAACAAACTACTATCAAATACATATACATTCTAGTCTAAGTCAGGTATGAGTTTATCAACCAGTCCTGAGGAGAGGATGAACAGCTTGGTTGGCCACAAGCCAATTACCAAGTCCAGAATTCAAGCCTAGGTAGGTTAAGTACCACAGAGAGGGCCTGAGTGTTAAGAGATGGTGATGTAAGACTGAGAGTACCATATTCAAATGCTGATGGATAAGTAGTTAATGGTAAAGAGCTGGAACTCAAGGGTGTTGATTGATAAAGCAATATAAGTGACTGAATGCAGAATAGGTGAGAATCAAGGGGATTTTAGGAAAGATAGGGGATGTACGGATCAGATTTTTGAGGTAAGAATGATGGTGGAAAAGTATCTAGCAAAAGGCAAAAAGCCATATGCAGCTTTTATGGATGTGCAGAATGCATATGACAGAGACAAGTGGTATATTTTATGGGATGTGTTAAGGATGTATGGGGTTGGGGAACAACTGTTGCACGGTGTGAAAGCATTCTACTGAGTAGCAAACTCATGTATAAGAGTTGATGGAGAGTTGAGCGAATCTATCTACCTACATCTCTAATGCCCATTCCCTCTAGAAACTCCCTCAGGGGGGAAGGCCACAGTAAAAGACTCTCCATAAATGATGAACCCCAGTGCCATTTCTTAGCCATTAGTACTAAACCTCACCTTAAACAGGCCACTGGCAAGGACCATCTCGAGCTCAGAGTGAAAGTTTCAATAAACATGTGGATGTGAGGCAGGGCTGTGTGATGTCACTGTGGCTTTCTGACATATACATGAATGGAGCGATAAGAAAGATGAAAGCAAAACTAGGGAAAGGGGGTGCACAGACGGAGTGTGGTGGTGAGGTATGGTGGCTAATGGATGATACTGTGTTATTTGCTGAGAGTGTAGAGGACTTGCAGGTTTTATGTGTGTTTTATGATGTACATGTATGTGACTGAAGGTAAATGCGAGTAAACTTAAAGTAATGGTGTTTGAAAGGAAACAGAGTGAAAGCATACTAAACTGTGTAATTGATATGGGGGAAAAAAGACTCATAGAGGTGACAGAATTTACGATTCAGGAGCTTTCTTGGGTAAGTCTGGTGATATTGAAAGAGAGATAAGGGAGAAAACAGTACTGGATAAAAGTCACTGGGTCCCTTAACAGAATAATAAAGAGTAGAGGTGTGAGTATGGAAGTGAAGAAAAGTATTAAGGGACAACACTGTTATCCTGACCCTGACCTAAGTAGCCAAACCATGGACATGGAATGAGTTACAGAGGTCAAGAATCAAGGCTGTGAAAAAGAGCTATCTGCGAAGAGCAAGTGGTATGACTAGATGGAATGAAGAAAGAAATGAGCTGTATGAGAGATGTGGTATGGCACAGAATACAAAGTAAATGACTTTTGGAGTGGCAGATTGGATGAAATGTAATACTTTGAGATGGTCTGGGCATGTGGAAAGAATGTGAGACAGGAAGTTTACAAAGAAAGTGTATGATAGTTCGGTTAATGGGGGTTAGTGTGAGAGGAGACCACCTGTAGCATGGGGAAATAGAGTGTAAGAGTAATAGAGGGAAAGAAATGGTGGAAGAATGCATGGAATGTGTAAGCAAGGGAGGCACGCAAAGAAAGGGATATGTGGAGACTTTTAACATGGCCACCCTCTTGATGTGAGTTCCCACAGGAAACAGGAGTTAGAGATAAGGATAAATGGAAGTTGGAGTACAGTGCAAAAAGTGTACCTGGTACTGTTGGAATTAGGGAAACTAAGCTTTTCAATTTGATAAGTTCTCACCTGTTCTGCACGGAGGTATATGATAGCATGAAAGGAAAGACAAGGCAAAGGAGGAGGATCAGCCCTCTTAATAAAAGATAACCTGAAGTTTCAAGAATTAGTGGAAGATGGCCCACTCAGACAATACATAATGGGATAAGTAACTGTAGAGAAGAAGAGCACAGTGGTGTTAATATATAATACACCAAAGAATAGCAACAATCTGGAACAAATGTACAAAGATAACAGTGAAGGAACATTCATGATGGTAAATGAAGCAGCAAAACACTCATTTCTTAAAGATGGTAAAGTACTGATAATGGGGCTGTCAGTCATAAAGAGATACTGGGGGACTTTGGATTCTTATGGTGACAGAGAGTCAAAGAGACATAAGTTTTTATAGTATATAAAGGGAAATTTCCTACACCAACATTTCATGGATGAGAGGGACTAATACACCATCACTGCTAAATCTTATCTCCACACATACTAGCATGGATATTGAGAGCATTCTAGCATGGATATTGAGAACATGATACATCAGATGGAAAAAGTGATCTTTTAACACTCAATTGTGACTATGATGTAAAAGAGGATATTAAAAGAGCAGAGGGTTATAATTGCTGAGACTACACAAACCTCATATTCTTTTTTTTATCACAGATTGTGAAATGGAATTTAATAGCCAGGAACCAGCCAGGGCTTTGTTGATGAGAGGTTCTATGAAATTTACAATGAAGGAGGGAATGTTAAGAAAGAGGAAAGAATGGTTTCATACAAAATGTCAAAAACCAAAGCAGCCTTGAGATGTGCAGTAGCAGAGATATAGATGAAATACCAGCCAACCAGCAATTGCAAGGTATAAGAAAACATGGAACATGTATAGCAGGATAAGGAAGGAGGAACAAACAAACTTTCATAAGAATATTATGAACAAGGCAGGTGAAAATCCAAAACTTTTCCAAAAATTCACCAAAAGTCAGTTATCAGTTAAGGAGCAGCTATTCCAGCTAAGGGGTTCAGACGAAAAAAGTAAAGAGGATGATGTATGGATATGTGAGGAACTGAGTAACAAGTTCAAGTGTTTTCTCAGTGGATGACATCTAAAGCCTCAATCCCAGTAAGATGAAAGGGGAGGACGTTTTGAAAATCACCGAGATATCTAGAAAAGATATTAACATATTACTAAAAGGACTTGATACATATCAGGCTCATGATCAGGATAAAATTTCAACATACATGTTAGAAATGTGTGCAGCTAAACATGATAAATCACTTGAATCATTATTCAAAATGTCACTTGAGAGGGGCAAAGTTCCAAGGGAATGGAAAAGGGCAAATGTCATACCTATATATAATAAATGAGACCAGTAATGGGCATTTAACTACATACTGGTCTCACTACTGAGTGTGGTGTGTAAAGTTCTGGAAAAGGCTTTCCACAGAAAAAAAAAATTCCTAAATGAGAGACAGCACTGTTTAAGGGAAAGGAGGTCATATGTATCTAACTTCTTAAAATTTTTTGAGAGAGTGAGCTCATTCCTGGACAAAAGGGAAGGTCGAGTGGACTGTTTATATATGGAATGCCAGAAAGTATTTACATGGTAGGCTGACTAGGAACCTTGATCACCAGGCAGGAAATTGGGTGGTGGGGGGTTTCCTCTTTCAATGGACAGAAGATTACCTCAGTCAAAAGGAACAAAGGACACATGTCAGAGGAGCCTTCTCCAAAAGGGTCGAGGTGTTCAGTGGAGTGCCAGAGGGTTCAGTTCTGAGACCATTACTCTCCTTGATCTATGGTTATGACTTGCCTGAAGATATGGAATCCTACCTGAATATGTTTACTGTTAATACAAAGGTAATGGGGATGTGAAAAGTGAGGAGGGTTGCATGAGTTTACATGGGGACCTAAGCAGACTGAAGCTGATTTGAAATGTGATTGATGAAGTTCAACCTGAGCAAATGTGAAGTAATGTGGATGGGACAAGGCAAAATATGACCTCAATATGATTATTACCTGGCAAGAAATAAGCTTCAGGATCCTGTACATGAGAAGGACTGGGGAGTTGACATCATCCCTAACCTTTCACCAGAGTCTCATAAGAGACAAACTGTCTATGGTCAAATATCAGCTCACCTTCCAGGTCTATGGATAAGGGAATACTTAGCAAGCTATTCATATCCTACATAAGGCCAAAACCAGAATATGTTTCTCAGGTTCAGTCACCACACCTAAAGAAGCAAAAAAAGCTCAAAGATAAGGTTCAGAGTGTAACAAAAATGGTACCAGAATTAAGACAGCTAAGTTATAGAGAACGGCTGGAGGCTTTAAATACATCCAACCTGGAAGGGCAAAGAGTGAGGGCCAACCTGATAACAACCTTTAAATTTTTAAGAGCTTAATGATGTGGACAGTGAATAATTCTTCAAGAGATGTATGTATAGAGAAACCAAAGGACTTAACATGAAATTAAATAAGAAACTTGTTTATTAGGATGCAATGAAATACTTTCAAAGTATATAAGTGTTGGATTAATGGAACAAAATGACTGAAGACATAGTGAATGCAGACAGCATGCATAAATTTAAGAGGTTGTATAATAATTGAGAATGTTCAAGAAATGGGGTCCTATGAGTGTAAAACTCCCTCCCCAGGCAGTACAAGTCAGCAACAATAACCACTAAATCATTGATGCTTATGTCAGTCTTTTCATGTATTTGTATCTCTTTCAGACGTAAAAGTAGGAGAGTTGTCACCTTCCACATTTCTTTTCTTATTGAAGTTATCATGGCTCTCCCTGATCACTACATTTTATTAATCATTCTACTACAGTTAGCAATCTAAGAGGCTTTTAATACCATCCTCATTTCTTTGGTTATTGTAGTTATCTTAGCTCTCAATGGTCACCATGCATTATTCATAATTCTCCTAATATCAATAATCTGACAGGCTTCTGATATTTTTTCATCACTTTGAAACAAATGCAAGAAAAGTTATATTCTTTTCGAACTTATACACTGGAAGGTTCCCACCTTTGTAGATTTTTACTGTGGTCATCTTAGCTCTCATTGCTCAGTAACTCTCATTGTCCACCATGCTTTATTTATCATTCTATTAACATTAGTAAGCTGATAGGCTCTTAAAGTTTGTTTAAACTCTTTCAGGAAACATAAACTAAATGTTTATTCTTCAGTGCTGTTTAATCTCTCCTAGAAATCCTGTAGATTTATCATGCTAGGTCTTTCTTTGAATCCCTGTTCTCTTCCACTTAAGTTGTACTGCGCTAGTCAAGTACTCTCCTAGCTGCTTTTGATTATTTTCCCAAGTACTTTGTAGGTTATGCACCTATGGAATACTAGCCTATGAATCAAGGCTACTTTTCTGTCAACTTTTCTGAAAAGTAGCTCTACATTAGACATTTTGTGTGTTGATGAAACATTTCCCTCACTGGGGGAATTCTTGTATTTCACAAATAATTTAACCAGGATCTCTGAGTATCATCTAGGTATAAAAGGCAAGACGCCATCAGAACCACGGACTCTGTATGGGTCTGAGATCTTTCGTAAGCCTCCTCAATTCCATTGGATTTATTGTAATGTTTTCTATTGCATCTTTCCCTTCTCTAGTTTTAGTAATTGTAGTTCTGGATATTCTAATGGTAACACACTTTGAAGCATCATGTTAAACTTTTCACATGTGCCCTTATATATACCAAAAACTTTCCTCTGTGTGTCCTTAATCTCATACTGTTGTAGACAGTAATTGGTAGGCAGCCAACTACCAGGGAGGGTTAGCAACAACTGTGTAGTGAGCCAGCACTTCAGTGGTTGTCAAACTGTGCTCCTCTGATCCAGGTGGCTGCCTTTATTTATCACCTACACATGAACTGCTAAATTCTGTCCACAAACATACAATCTCTACTTGTCACACATAACATTTGACAACACTCAATTCACACAATTCATTCTTAGTAACTAGATTTTCCTGCAATGAGCATTATGCATTAGCCCTGCCTTTTGGCAAAATGATACGAGCAATAGATAGAAGTAGTAGGTAGGAACATTAGGCTTGAGCATTAGGTGAAAACATTATGTAAAGGTTATAGGTAGGAACATTAGGCAGGAGCATTAGGCAGAAGTAGTAGGATGGAACATTAGGCAGGAACAGTATATAGATACATTAGGTAAAAGGAGTCAGTAGGAACATTGGATAGAAACCTCTGAAAATGCTACACTTGAGTTGTCGTCTGCCAGTACCCTGTTATGGGTGAGGCACTAACGGCTAAGAAGCATCACTGGAGTTCACCAGTTATGGATACTCTTTTGCCATTGACACCCCTTGAGGGGGTTCCTGGAGAGAACAGGTACTATTCAGATATATAGAAAGAATGACAGATAATCTAATAATTTGGTCCTTTACTGTTCATTTGCACCTTATGAATTTGTAAAATGGTTTTTGATGTTCTTCTGACCAATGAACTGTTTCTTTCGTACTTTACTTGTTAATACCTCCCTTTTTGTCCTAACGCAACTTGACTCCTGTGTCACCTATATATCTTCCATACTGTATATTTGTTCTCCCTTGCTTCATTACATTTCTAGTTAAACCATTACTTTAAATTTTTCTCTTACTACATAGGCTCCTGGCTAATGTTCATGCCAATCACTTTCACCTAATGTGTCTACCTAATGTTCCTTCCTAATGTTCTAACTTCAAACTTCTGCCAAATGCTCCTGCCTAATGCATATGGTACAATCTACACTTATGCACATTACCAAATATTAGGTCTGACAGGAAAACAGCTAGCAGAATGCAACAACAGGGATTTTCTGAAAAATGTAAAAGGAGTCTGGATAGAGAAAGAAATACAAATCACAGGAAGATTTGCTGCTATGAATGAAGGCACTGATGAAATAAAAGACAAAGATGACACGATATGGACAAGTAAGAAGTGCTGTTGTAATGACTACACCTTAGCAAGATGAGAGGAGTAATCATCATGATATAAGGGAATATATACAAAGGAAAGCAGAAGTAGGTTTAAAAGAGAATGAAGAAATGCATATCTGAAAAATGTGTCCTATGGGCAATGTGTCAACACACTAATGAGTGAAGGTCATTTCACAAAGCGTGAAATAATATATGAGATACTGACTATATGATAGAATGAAACATGAACTTACCTTTAGTATATCGTAACAAGACTTCATATCTTCCTTCTAGTCCTTGTCCATTGAAGAGACCAAGAAGGATAACCTTGTGGCCAAAAAATTTGGTGGCATGAGAGAACAACTCAAAACAGAAGTCCATATAAATTTCTTGATTAGTCAGTGATGACCACATACATTTCGCAGCATATGATCCCATCTGACGTGCCTGAGTCCAAAGACGCATCTAAAAGCAAAAATGAATAAACAATGACTAACACACTTTAATGAAGTGTTCCTCTTACATACAACCTTCTTAATCTTCAGCAGATCTTTTCCTGAAAAGGCAGGCATTAAAACTGCTGGGCCATTTACATATGGAGGAGTCATAAGCAATGAATGCTGGACCAATCACATATGGAGGAGTCATTAGCAATGAATACAATCTCTATTCTAATATAAATGTGTACATCATATTACACACAAGCGAATATTATCCAAATCAGAATCTCATTTTAATGCCTCAGTCATAGTATTTCTCCTTAAAGTCTTCATTGCTATTCCACTCAAAAATAATCTTCCACCTTTCCTTTGATCTTCCTTTGTGCCTAATCCTTCTCATCAAACTCAAATAAACTTTCTGTAAATAATTTTCATCCATTATTTTACATACTTGGGGTGCCATTCCTTATCACATGCTTTTTCACTTATCTAATATCTTTAACTCCATTACCATTTACATGAGGGGAATCTGGCGTGTATAGCTTCCCAGATTGCACATAATGATTCTCAACACATGTAGCAATGGTAGGAAGAAAAGTAAGTCTAGTTTAAGAAGTTGGGTACCCATGAACTTTTGCTATACTATGGAGTGCAGGCGGGAACCCACTTCTGCAAAATGATTCCAAAAGAAAAAGTTTTTGTGAAATGCACTTAAAGCAATTCTAAAGTTTTCCTGAACTTTATTTCAGATTAAGATATTGTGTGTTTGTGGTTGCAAAGCAGCCAAGGATAGTTCTATGTGTACTATTTTGCGTGGTTTGCTTTAGTGAGGGTGGAAGGCGACACAGGTAAGGCACAGTTTAAAGTGGAGCAGATGAATTGTTTTTATAGGATAATGAGGGATTCTTTTTCTTGTCCAAATCTAGTACAGTAAACATTTAGTGTCTGAGGGCATTTAGTATGCATTATGCTTTTGTGCTAATGTTCTTGATGTAAGGAATGAATGTCTTGTCTGTCAGTGTGATGCCTAGAATGGTTGGTGTTTAGATGGAAATGTGTGACTCATGTTTGTCTGGAGAGCATGGCTTTTGATGGGTTGAAATTTAAGACGAAGTTGGAAAGGCAGATGTTTTGTGTCACTGGGTTATTTCAGTGTGTGTGTGTTTTGTCTATATATATATATATGTTGGGGGTAGGGGGATCTGAGAAGGGGTTACTGAAGTGTGAGGCAGGGGCAAGCTTTTAATTTCTACTTGGGCTGGTGATTATTAATAGAGTGGTTTGGGGTGCAAGGAGTATAGTGCTACTGTATAGAACTGAGTGCCAAGCATAATGACCTAGACTGTACTTGGAGAGTCCTTGCTTTGCTGTGTAGGTGTTGAGTTTTTGTAGCTGCTAGAAAGCCAGTGGTCATTCTAAGTGCACTATTTTGTGTGTTTTGCAACTTTGTTATATTTGATTTTCAGAGGATGGACAACAGGACATCTCTCTAAGAAACAGTCCTTGTGTCATCCAGGTTATCTTTCCTGAGACTCCTACAGCCCAAGGCTGCATTACTTACAGTAAATGGGAAATGTGGACTGCTTTAGAGTTAGAATTTTTTTTACTGAATAATTCCATTAAAGCACCTCACAAAATGTGGTTTTTCACAAATGGTGTAACCTTGAGCAGGTGGGGCCTAATAACATTAATATATATATATTTGTGGATGTAGCTTTTCTTCTTATCTTCCTGGCACTACCTCGCTATCGCAGGAAACAGCAACCAAGTATGGAAAAAGAGAAAATATATATGTATATACTACACTTTCATCATAGCCAAAAGGTCAAAAAGCTCTTTGCCTGGGGATAGGTGGACAAAGAATACTGCCCACTTACCCCTTGCGTTTTGTAGAAGGTAACCAAGAGGGGCTGGAGCGGGTGGCTGGAAGTCCTACCTTCCTGTATTATTTTACAAAAGAAGGAACAGAGCAAGGATCCAAATGAGGAATTTTCCCCCTAAGGCTCTATCATCTGTTCTTGATGCTACCTCATTCACGCAGGAAATAGCAAGCATGGATGAAAAAAATATACGTATATGTTTCCTGGCACTACCTCGTTGATGCAGGGGGTGGCGATGCTGTTTCCTGTGGGGCGGGGTGATGCTAGGAATGGATAATGGCTAACAAGTATGAATATGTATGTGTGTATGTATGTATATGCAGGTTTATTTATTTTTATTATACTTGATCACTGATTCCCGCGTCAGCGAGGTAGCGCCAGGAAACAGACGAAGAAAGACCCATCCCCCCCACATACACACATATATACATA
>JAYMFT010279832.1:0-10506 GCA_038088735.1 Panulirus argus | reverse complement strand
CTCTAGCTGTCATGTGTAATGCACTGAAACCACAGCTCCCTTTCCACATCCAGGCCCCACAGACCTTTCCGTGGTTTTCCCCAGACGCTTCACATGCCCTGGTTCAGTCCACTGACAGCACGTCGATTAGATATTAAGTGTTACCGGACTCCATCTACAAGTGGTTACGCCGACAGCAAGAAGTCACCTCAGGTGAGGCCCATTTCGCTCTGTAGGGGTCCATCATTATCCTGCTCCTGCGTGGAGTGCAGCCTCGGTTGAAATTCCTACAGATATCTGTTCCACTGTCGGGAGAAAGAATGTTTAATGTTCACAGCAGAATTTGTGTAGCTTTGTGGAGAGGCTGAAAGCTCTTACCAGCGGCCATCTTGGATTTCAGTAATGTATTCTGGACGATAGTTTGAACCAGGAACATCTGCTGCTTTCGAAACGTCATGTCGATGTTATTGCCTTATTGTGTTGATATCATCATTGTTTTATTCGTTACTGATGAAGGTTTTATGGTTTTCTTTTTTTTTTTTTAATTATTAACGTGTAGAAAAAATCTTAAAGATTTTTTATTAGAACAGACAAAACATTCCTAGACCTATGCTCCTCCCAGTAGACGTGGCCAGCTTCCTTTGCGCTGCGAGAACCCTATAGAAGGAATTCCTACAACATGAAGATAGGTGAAGTGATATCAAAGGGAGTTGTCTGGCAGGAAGGCAGGAAATGTTGCTTCTTCCTAATTTAATTCAAATTATATACTCCAAACATTGTCATGTAGTTAGCTTTTATTTGGATCCACTTAGATTCATCGTGCCATGGTATATATAGTTTACCAATTCTTTAGAAACAATACCATCTGAATCATCAGGCAGAACTTTCAGTCCTGTCATAAGATTGATTTCAAATATTCTGTCCTATTGCTAGGAATTCAAAGTCCTTTCCGCATGTTGTGTACTTCAGTGGTCTCCCGGCAACTAAGTATATTCTTAAGGCTTCATTTGCCGGGGTTTTACCAACACAAATCAAGTCAATCATGTCTCTTTCCCTCAGTTCTGTTCGACTCGAACCCGCCGGTGACCTTCCATTGAAATGTCGTCTTAAGTTGGATGACCTGATTGGTGATGCATACTCTAACACGGGTCTGGTATACACTGCGAATGATGCATTAACACCTCATTCATACACCTAAAGGCAATTCTGAAGCTGATCAGTATATAGTTTTCAATGAATATAATTCTAAAATCTTGTTAGTTAGAGGTATCGTGTCAACCCCCCCCCCCCCAAGTCTCTCCCACAATATTTATCTCCTACGTGAAGAGAGCCACGACTTTTTAACTTTCGTCCTCTCCTTCATCTCTCTGCATTCGTCCTGGTTGAATTTCATGAACCATTTATCATAACGAAAACTGAAGCTTGCCTTGTTCTTCTTTGGGCATCATAGTTTTGAATTCTCCATATATCTCTCATAAGGTCAGCAGCAACCACGTTCACACTTAGGTATGATTCAGGACCCCATGGCAAGCCATCGACGTAGATCCAGAACATTAGCGGTCCCAAGGATGTATCCTGCGGGACGCCACTGCGTCTGTTTATATTATATAGCTTTTAGCGCGACCCGTGGGGTCACTGCCCAGCCTTTTGGATACTGTTTACGCAGGTGGCAAGATGGCTGCCGGGTCAGGCACTGACCTTTTAAGCTTTATTTTTATATTGGTGGCAGGAAGGTCACGTGCATTCCGATGCGCTCGTGATAGCAAGGGAGCGAGGCAATGCCACCCAGCGTGGTCTGCGGGTAGGTTGCCTTCTGACGTGGTCTGTAATACAACGTGGACGCCACTGTATCACAGTTCGAACCGGGTTTTGTAATGCAGCAAGAATTTGCATCTCTTCAGCCACGTAGTGTGTTGGGGAGTATGTCGTGGGTTGTTGAGTTAGTGAGGCAAACTACGGAAGCAGGTTGAGAGTGTGAGATGGACTGAACTGCGGCATGATGTAAATATGATGATTAGATAAGAAAAAAAAATGAAGTAAGATGGCTCTGGGGGAACGATACTGAGGGATAACGATGGACGACAAATGTTTAAGATGTGACAAAAGTGGTCGTGTCTCGCGCCCTGTGAGGACGTCGGGTGCCTGCGGGAAGAGGCAGGATGTCTCCCGTCGAAGGAGCGTGACCGAGATAACCGGAAGGGAACGGGTGTTATGGAACCGGATAATCTTCCAGCTCAGTTTCCAGGCCAGCCTCCAGGCCAGCCACAGACGGTCAGGGTGGGATACCTTAATCGTTAGAATTCACTACTGGTGAAAGCCAAAAACTTGGAAACTAAGCCTGGAGGAAGTCAAGAGCATAGAACAGTAATGATGCGGTGGCCTTAACTGTTGGATGAATCCATGGGCTTGATAACTATGGATGTGGAGGAAGCCAAGTACCTAACCATTGAGGAAGCCAGGAGCGACGTCGCTTCGTGTATGATGAAGGAACTGAAAGATGTGGGTCGAGTCAGGGGAGAGAGAGCTCATGAAACGCGATGGCTTTGGGGCTGAAGGCAACCGAGTTCAGATAGTTCCGGACGGGCAGGGAGCCAAGCACGTGGCTAGGCGGACCCCGGGCCTGCAGGATACACAGGAGTTTTATGGGGTCAGCGCAAGGCCGGACGGGGTCTTTAGCTGGCGTTTACGAGCGCGATCCCGAGATGCTGGGGCTGGGTCCCAGGGTGCTGGAGCTCGGTCCCAGGGTGCTAGGACTCAGTCCTGAGGTACTGGGGATGGGTGCCAAGGTACTGGGACCTAGTCCCAAGGTGGGGTCTGTCCCGAGATGCTGGGGCAGGGTCCCAAGAGGCTAGGGATCTTCAGGGCAGCAGCGGCGTCTTCAGGGTAGTCTGTCTACTCAGGTGAGGGGCGGCGCCCTCGCCATGAGTGCGGGCAGGGGAGTGCGCCCTGCGCCTGTCTACGTCACAGGAAGTTTGAGGGGAGTGAGCTGGGGAGATGGGATTTGAGAGGACTATACTCACCACCTCTGCTGGGGGAATATTCAGGCTTCTGTGAAAGATTTTGCACACGTCCACAGTACCCGCAATACCCGAGAGATCAGGACGAAATGACTGGTGAATCATCCACTTTTGACGGGTGAAATCATCCACTTGATTCATCCAACGTCGAGTGAACATGTGGTCAGTCCCCGTAGGTTTTAATAACCCTTGGCTCTACACAAGCCCACTCATCCCTCTCAGTCCGCCTTAAAACCCAAACTTTCCTATACAAAGCTTAACCGATAAACCTGGCTTTTATTACATGAAAAATGTAAAGATGTAAATGTTTTTTCCTAACCTGGGAGAAATTTGAGGTAAGTCTCGTGCGAGCGACGATCCAGGGAACGAGAGCGTATCAAGACCATCCTGGGTCTGAATGGCTTTGCAGGAGACGTCATCATCATCTTCCATATCGACTGCGCACCTTACACTTTTTCAGAATATATTCAGAAATCAAATAAGGGAAAAATAAATGTAACAGTGTAAATGTATGTTACTTTGAATGAAACTATGTAAGAGTTACAATGAGATGTATCGTAGACGACGAGCGACCAGTATCTCACAGTTATCTATTTATGACAAGGGAATTAATGTCCACTCATGGTGTTTATCGAGTAAAAAAAAGAGAAACTGGTACATAGTTTAAATTACGTGTAAATCGGACATCCAGAAAAGTTAACATAATAATGTTTTGGAGGTGGGAGATAGAACAGCCATTAGGGGTACCTGTCGAAGCTTCAGTCAGCTGTGGTCAGTAATGTGGAGGCAGTGTTGGACCATAGGGATTACCTAGCATGCCAGTGTTGTACCAAGAGAGGTACATGTCTTTTATTGTTGGACCAGTAGAGGCCTAGTGTCCCAATAGTGGACCAGTAGAGGTTACCACGTCTGTCGCTGGTGGACCAGTAAATTTGAAATGTTTCCATGTATGCCAGGGGTCCGACAGAAGCGCTGGCCAGTGAGTTTAGGTGTCGGGAATGTGATAGCTGGGTGCTGTGGGCGGCCACTACTGCCTGGAGTTTGACTATGAGCCTCGCGTCTAAGATGAGCGTCAGGTTGGCTGACGGCTAGGGATGATGACTGCCAGGCGCTGACATATGGCGATGAATCATGAGGGGTAATGCTGGCACGAAAAAGACTCCCTGCGTCGGACCTGTACTATAAATACAAGTGTGTTCATTCACGGGGGCTGGTCCCATACAGCCGTCCTTCTCAAATTCATGAACACTTGTCCGTCGCGATTCATTCGTACCCTTCCTCGCTACATCTGTCCACATCAGTCCGCCTTTTTCTGCTCCCTCTTCTTTCATATGTCGTCTCTACTGCCAGTCTCCTTCCTTCTCTACATGCCTCATACACTCTTATTTCTACACTACGGCTGTCCTCTGTCTGATTTTAAATGTAGTTTTGTATTCTAGATAGTCCAACGCCCATGGTAAGATTCCTATCGATGGTCCTTAAAGTGTTAAGAAATCTAACGTACGGCGTCTTTGTACACGGCAGCGCAGGTGGTGGCCAACACAAATATAAGTTCTTAAAGACTTTCGTTTGCAAATAGTCATAATAATTTTTCGCCCTTCGTCGTTTTCTTCAAATTTGTCTCCCTCACCCTTAAGACTGGATTTATTAGTGGCCGCGAGGATGTGAAGTTGAGGGTGTAGTGAAGATAAGGATGTAGAGAAGATGAGGTTGTAGTGAAGATAAGGATGTGTTGAAGTTGAGGTTGTAGTGCAAACGGCCCGTGACCTACGCCATAAGGGTCAGGTCAAAGGTTCTTGAAGTTTATTTAGGTTTATCATGGGTTTAGTGAAGATGAGTCTGGTAAAGTCTTCCTCGTAAATGAAAGTGACTGAGAGTGACAATGTTAGGGGGACACATTCACTTACGAATGTTGGTTATGACCTTATTTCCAGTTATGTGATAATTGTTTTTGATGTATGCCTATATAATCGACACAAGGGTAAATGAAAGACAAGTTGCTTATTTGTATCATAAAGGACATATTAAGGATCAGTAAAGATGATTTGAAATATTAGTCAAAAGGAGTTTGTGCCATATACTCTCTCTAGCCTTTATATTTCGTAAGGTTTGTGTGTAAACGATTCGTCAGATGGCTGAATGGTCGTCAGTTGGCCCATCAACTGCCAAGGTCGTTATGGTCGTCATCGTCAAGATATTAAGAACAATTCCAAGGCCACATACATTCTCACTGTGTAAATGGCCTGAGAGCAAACGACTCTTTGTGCCTCACACCCTTAAAGATGGTTATCAGCTCACATCTGTTTTATTTACTCTATTAGATAAATGAAAATGTAAAAAGGAAAAGTTTTTGAAGCGTTAGCCTGTCCCTCGACATCCGGATTAGCGACCTTTACATCATCAGATACGACAACGGTGAACGTCAGCAGAGCAAGGCCAAACACCAGCTGACATTGACGGATTTCGATGTTCCCGTGTTTTTTTTTCTGTGACGTCACCGTCGGAGGCGAACGTTGGCAGTTATTTGCGGGTGCTTATTGGCTGGCAGCTAGCAGTGGGCGCTGATTGGCTGTCCATAATAAACAGTTCTGATGTAATAGATGATTTTTTTTTTTTCTATTTTACACTGAAGGAATTGAATTATCTTTAAACTATCAAGAAAAGATAGTTAATGAATCACTGTATGTTAAGGACTGATACACTCTTGAAATGTTCGCAGTATATATATATATATATATATATATATATATATATATATATATATATATATATATATATTATTGCAAGAGGTCACAGTGGTGCGCGTGATTTAGTATATGCTGAAAACCACGAGGAAAATGAAACATGATAAGTTCCCAATTGCACTTTCGTGTAATGATCACATCGTCAGGGGAGATACAAGAATGAGATAAAAGGCTTATTTACCAATGGCGTCTTGGCTACGTCTCCTCCTTGCATATCAACTGGCTGTTCTACGTCTTCTATCTCATTCCTGTATCTCCCCTGACGATGTGATTATTATACGAAAGTGCAAATGGGAACTTATCGTGTTTCATTTTTCTCATGTTTTTCAGTATATATATATATATATATATATATATATATATATATATATATATATATATATGTATATATATATATTAAACACTTTAAAGTGGTTTCAACAGAAAGATCATGGTTTGGCTGCGCTAATCTCAAAACAACAGCTGCCAAGTTACGGCGGTAAGCACTTAAAGACTTTCCCTTTCCTCCACGTCAATACTGTTGCCCAGATTATCTACAAAGTAATCCGTAATATGGAAAATGAAGCCGAAAGCCGGCGGATATGCACCCACTGTGTTTACATTCTGTTCGTGACGTCACAGGAAACCCATCAGTAAAAACGAAGGAGCAACGAACTGCGCAACTCACGCGCTGCCATTTCTTGTCTTATTATTGAAATTATGTAAACAACAGTTAGTCTGCAACGGCGAGTCTTTTTACTGTTTTCGTTCGTCAAACCAGCTCGGATTATTTTCCTTAGTCGTTGATACTGGTGGTCCAGTTGTTGATACTGATAATCCAATCGTTCATAATGATAATCCAATCGTTGATGCTGAAGATCCGGTCTTTGATAATGATAATCCAGTCGTTGATGCTGATAAGCCAGTCGAGTCACAGTGGAACTTGTAAAGTGATTAACGGACGTTGGTAATCACAACACTTAGTGGCATGTGTCCTTTATTTTCTGAAGTAATGTTTGATGGGCAGCTGTGTTGGATTAAAAATACCTCTTTGTAGAATTACTATTGACTCTTGTGTATCGAAATGCTTAAAGTATTCGTTTTCATTGCTGAAGTTCTGGACTCTAGCCTTGGATGTGAGATAATTTGCTGAAGATTTGGAATACTACACAGAAGACCTGGAGCAGTATGTAGTAAAGCTAGGGAAGAGTGCTGAAAGTGTTGGTGTTTCATGTTGTTAAGTTGAGGTCGCCTACACTGGTAATAGGAGACACCAAAGCTGCCGGACCATTGAATATATAGTCAAAAATGAAATAAAAAGTTCTGTCAACATAACTGAAAACAACTAAGGCAAAATTTTCACTAGTAATTATATGTTCCGAAACTTACAAAAAAATAATTACATTTCAGTGTTCTGTAGATTTAAAATCACTTTTTACAAACACCGTTAACTGTAAACTTGTCTCCTTGTTCTCGAGCAGGATTTTTTACTTTCTTGGTAAGGCAGATAGAACAGCCTGGCAACTGAAGTCCCTAATCATGGCCTTTTTGTTTCCGTTAAAGGCTCCAGTCACGGACAAAAGTCCACATCAAGGCCGGGCCTTAATTGAAAAATGGAGAGTTTGATGAAAGGGGAACACAAAAGACAAGGAAAAATTTTTACGAATTCCGGAAAAAATAAAAAAAAAATCTTTTGAAATATGCTGGGTCATATTTTTGAGAAACACATGAGAGGGTAGAGAGATCCAAAGCTTCGACGTGTAGGGAAAGAAGCAGTTATCAAAACGGCACACCTTTGAGTTGCAGCTGGCCACACAATAATCATGTGACGCAGCAGCTTGCCGAGTATTGCGTGGTCTAGCCAGTGGTGGGGGCACACAAGCAGCCAGCTCTAGGGAGCAGAAACCAAAGTAATACGTATAGAAGAGGGAAAGTGAACCAACCTTGCGGCGCAGGCAAGGGGGTCAAGTTTGGAAGTTAGCCTGGGACAGTTTATAAGTCGGACCGGTCTCGACTCAGCTCTGTCAAGTTAGGAAACAGAGCTAGAACCATCCCAAATGTGAGAACAGTACTCCATACAAGGACGAATCAATTTCTTATATAAACGGAGCAACTGCTTAGAAGAGAAAAAGTTACGACATCTAAACAGGACACCCAGTTTCTTAGAGGCAGAATTAGCTATTCCCATGATGTGGGGTTTCCAAGAAAGAGTGGATGTTACAGCAATAGCAAGTACGTTCACTGAGTCAAGAGGTGGAATTACAGAACTCGTCAAAGGAGAGACGAGAGTTGTGAGAAGTTTTCGATAGAGAGATGGGTAGAAGTTGGGTCTTGGAGGCATTAAACTTAACTAGATTTTGTGTACCCCACTGAGATGTCCTGTCTAAGTCTGAGTTTATTGAGGAAGCTGTGTCAAGGCAAGATGCAGATCGAGTGAGAGAAGAGGGATGATAACCAGACATTAATGAGATAGGAAAGAATATCACAAGTGAATCTCGCCTTTCGGAAGCCATACTGGTGATCAGATAGAAGACTTTGATTTTCGAGGTGTTTAAGGATCCTGTTTCGCCTATTGCTCCCCAAATTCTACAAACTTTATATCCTTCTTCGACTGTCTAAACTCCTCCCATGAGACTGTGACATCCTCTAACCCGCAAGCCGAGATCCTCTACCTTGGGGAATTCAACGTTCACCATAGGGAATGGTTGAATTCCTCCCGTACGGACAGTGGAGGAATCAAAGCCCTCACGTTCTCCATGCTCAATGAGTTAGAGGAAGTCATATCCTACTCTACCCATACACCTGACCGCTATGACCACTCTCCTAACATTCTGGATTTGTTTTTCACCTCCAGTCCATCATGATGTAAATACACAATCTCGCCCTCAGTTGGTTCATCTGATCATACTCTCATAAATGTATCAATTATAACGACATCTCCACCTTCAGCAACCCCTTCTAAGCGTAAGTACTGGCACCTGAACAAAGCTGAATGGAATAACTTAAGTAACTTCTTTTCTGATTTTCCCTGGATGAATTACTGTTTCTTATGTGGTGATGCTTCTGTTTCCGTCAAACGCATAACAGAGGTTATTCTTGCAGAAATGGAAGCATTTATCCCTTATTCCTCCAAGACTACTTCTTCATCTAATCCATGGTTCAACCGTTCCTGTTCTGAGGCCATTTAGGCAAGGGATCAGGCATATTGGGCTTGGAAAAACTCTCCTACCTCTGACTCCCATTCAGGTTTCATCACAGCCCGTAATGGCTGCAAGAGCGTTATCCTTGAGGCAAAGCGTTCCTTTATTCAAAGGAAGTGCGATAACCTCTCCTCGTCATCCACGGACAGGTCTTTCTGGTCTTTAGCTAAGGACATCTCTAACAACTTCTGTCGCTCTCCCTTTCCTTCACTTTTCCGTCCTGACGGTACTACAGCTGTTTCTCCCGTTGACAAAGCAACTCCCCTTGGTTCCCGTTTCTCCTCTAATTCCACCTTGGATGACTCTAACATTCCCTTACCCCCTGATGCTCCTCTTGCTAGTCCTATGACTCTTCCTGTAATCTCTTTTCGGACTGTCCGAAAAGCGCTTCTTTATCTGGACACAAGCAAGGCTTTTGGTCCTGATGGCATCCATCCCATTGTACTGAAAGAGTGTGCCTCTGAACATGCACATGTGCTTGCTTGTCTATTCCATTTCTGTTTAAAATCCAAAACTTTTCCTTCTCCTTGGAAATATGTTTTGATACATCCTATCCCTAAGAAAGGTAACCGTTCTGACCCCTCTAACTATCGTCCTCTTGCTTTGATCTACCATTTCCAAAGTCTTTGAATCCCTCCTCAACTCCCATATCCTTAAACACCTCGAAAATCACAGACTTCTATTTGATCACCAGTATGGCTTCAGTAAGGCGAGATCCACTGGTGATATTCTTTCCTATCTTACTAATGTCTGGTCATCATTCCTGAAAGATTTTGGTGAGTCATTTGTAGTTGCCCTTGACATATCCAAGGCTTTTGACAGAGTGTGGCATCGGGGTCTCATCTCTAAGCTCCCCCTCTTTTGGCTTCCCTCCCTCACTTTGCTCCTTGATATCTAGCTTTCTCTCCTGCCGATCTATCTCTGTGGTTGTTGATGGATTAGCCTCCACCCTTTTCTCCATCAACAGCGGTGTCCCACAAGGGTCTGTACTGTCCCCTACACTTTTTCTCCTTTTTGAACGAGTTTCTCTCTTCCACAAATAATCCAATGCACTCATACGCAGACGACTCAACACTACGTTCGTCCACATTCTTCAATTCTGCTCCCTCTTCTTTCACTGGATCTGCATCTCGCCTTGACACAGCTTCCACAATAAACTCAGAGTTGGACAGGATATCTCAATGGGGTACACAAAATCTAGTAAAGTTTAATGCCTCCAAGACCCAATTTTTACCCATTTCTCTATTGGAAACTTCTCAAATTTCTCGTCCCTCCTTTGACAGTTCTGTAGTTCCACCTCTTGACTCAATGAACATACTTGGTATTACTGTAACATCCACTTTTTCAAGGAAACCCCACGTTATGGGAATAGCTAAGCTGCCTCTAATAAACTGGGTGTCCTGTTTAAATGTCGTAACTTTTTCTCTTCTGAACAGTTGCTCCGTTTATATAAGTGACTGATTTGTCCTTGTATGGAGTACTGCTTTCACATTTGGGGTGGTTTTAGCTCGTTTCCTTACTTGACAGAGTTGAGCCGAAAGCGATCCGACTTATAAACTGTCCCAGGCTAACTTCCAAACTTGACCC
>JAYMFT010279821.1:0-10507 GCA_038088735.1 Panulirus argus | reverse complement strand
AGAGAGAGAGAGAGAGAGAGAGAGAGAGAGAGAGAGAGAGAGAGAGACTTATTACACTGGGGGAGGAGGAGTAGAGGGGGAGGGGAGGGGTGATACTGTCAATGGCATGCTTAAGAGGCGGGCACGGAGCCTTCAAGTACTTAAGAGACAGACATGGTGGATGGGAGCGGTTTAACCGAGGGGAGTGTTAAGAGACAGTTCAAGAGAGAGGGCGAGATTTAACAGAGGGGAGGGGGAGGAGGGAGGGGGTGGAGGGGGGAGTGCAGGCAGGGGAAGGGGGGCAAAGAATACTTTTAAGTGGGGGGGGGATATTCCACTGTGGGGAGGGGTACACCCCCCCCACACACACACTCTCTCTCTCTCTCTCTCCGAAAGATACGAGCTTTAAAAGGGGAAGGATGAGAGAGAGACGACGGAGGCCGGAGATACGTCAATGCGAGACAAAGAGAGGGAGAGACACGCTTTCGGGTCCTGTGGAAACTTGTGGGGGTGGGGGGGAGGGGGGAATCTCCCATGATGAGAGACTATAAATAACTCGTGAACTTTTCCAGCAAGGGTCAACTGTACTGGGGTTACACCATTTCCCATCCTTCCTCTCTCCTATCCTATCCTACGAAACACACACACACACACACACGCACACGGTCGACATTAACAGGCCCCGGACAGCGATAAGAATCCTGAGGTGGTGTAATCTGGCAAGGCACCGTTAAACATAAACAACAACTAACCGAGGAAATTCTCCCAGCAAAATAATCATGAACACTGATCAGTCATGGATACACGAGGGACATGAAACACACAGAGGTTAAGAAAATTATCCTGCACTTCAATAAATATAACTAATAAAGACGTAATTAGTAACAGAAAATGGTGTGTGTGTGTGTGTGTGTGTGTGTGTGTGTGTGTGTGTGTGTGTGTGTGTGTGTCCCCTGAGGGCCATCCTGACGCCACTGCCGTCTCCAGTGTGTGACCTGGATAGACAGAGGTTTAATAAACCCGTTTTGTCTCGTTTGTCATCAACCTGTTTCGTGTCGTCATCTGTCTTTTAAACCAGTTTTGTTTCGTCATTTGTCAATGTGGAGCACTGTGCGGAGCCTCTCCCTCTCCCTCTCGCTAATGTCCTGAGGAACATAATCGTCTTCAGCTGTTCTGTTATCTTTATCATACATAATAATCTTGGCTGTTCTTTTAAGCTTATACAAATAACGATCTTTAATCGTTCTTCTAAATGTTATGAGGGGAAACTCAAGACAAAATGGTACGTGGCAAGAATCATGCTGTAAGCTCAGGGCACTATGCTATGTGGTACCCTCACGACACCATGCTATGGGGTGGTCAAGTACAAAGGGCCATATACGTATAGTATGAGGGAGCGTGTACGGTCTTAGAATCATCCTGAACACCTGCAGAAGTTTCAGTATGATCGGTTATACGTTGAGGTTGAGGGCCAAGTCTACCCCCGTCCGTATATACACAAATACTTCATCGTCTTGCCATATCATATAACACACGCTTAACAAGCTCACCATTTTTATTTATCTATTTTTCGTGTGTGTGTGTGTGTGTAAGAACATGTTAACATCCAGTAGGGAATTCTACATTCGCATGGCCCTGTCTCATTAGCTTTTTCTACTATCACTCAATTTTCTAACTTACATGCTGAGCACGGTTAAAATTTCATCATTTGGTTAATTTCAAGCAATGACAACTTTCATAAGATAAAATTACTTCCTTTAGGTGTTTTCTACCGTGATTACGGATTAGTCTCTAGTTATGACCTTTGGCTGTTCTACATTATGCAGATCTGAAAGAACTGTTCACTTCTGATGACATCAGGACCGGTTTAGAAAAACTAGAAGGTTATGATCAAGTCTCTCCTTACTCTTCTCTCTTCCTTGGCTGGAATATACAGGGCCTGCAACTTCAAACTGTCACTAAGATTTCTAATTTTACGCACCATCGTTTGCCGCCCTCCTCTGGACCTTCTCAATCGGTTCCTTTTTACTCATTTAAGAGCAGTGGCTAAACCTGACAAGCGTATCCCAGTTTGGATCCACTACGCATTGTAATTTGCCTGCTGATCATCAACTTATCCATGCACTTAAAAAAAAATCAGTGAAAGATCCACTAGTAGACAATTTCTTTCCTCTACATTCCTCGCAACGTGCTGTCATAGGGACATATATATATAGTGTCGACTCCCAAGTCTCTCTCTCTCTCTCTCTCTCTCTCTCTCTCTCTCACACACAGACACACACAGACACACACACATTCCTGCAGCTTATTTCTTGTTACCTTATATTCCTATCGAGGACTTTCTCCCCTCAGCGTCCCATCCTCGCCAACTTGCACGTACGCGGGTTGAATTTCGTCAGCCAGGCCCGACTTTGGAACTTGTCTAGGTCCCTTTGTAAGACGATGCAGTCCTCGCCATTCCTCAACTCCCCCTCGTGACCTTGGGGATCATCCGCTAACGTACACAGGTACGATTCCAGTCCTTCTGGCGGGTTATTTGGCCCGATCAGGATGATCAACGGTACTCGAGTCCAACCCTGCCACACGCCAATGGTGACCTCGACCCATTTCGAGGAGGCTCATCTGACAAGCGCGCTCTCTGACCCCCTCCCCCCTCACCTTATGTTGTTTAGATGCACGACGGTACGACCCTTAAGCAGGACGGCACGTCCCTTGGGTAATGACGCCCTTGCCTCTGAAGGAGTCACGGTAAACGCCAGGCCATCATACCTGCAAATCGTAACGTCGTGCTTGAGGGTCGTACTGTCGTGCGTCTATTAAACGTTCTTCGAGATTCGAGCCGTCTTGGTCGATCGATTAAATTACCCGAACCCCATTAACGACCTCGTTAAAGTCCCCATAACAGTGACAAACACTCCAAATCGCCGGGCCAATGATTCATGCGGCAGGCCCGGACGTGGATAACCCCCCCCCCCTCCCCCGCCTCTGACAAGGGGGCCAGAAAAATAAAATCAGTCGAGAAGCGATGCCAATCTTGGCAGCGGCCGGCACCTGAATGTGAGGGGCAATATACCCGCGTCACGCTGCCTAGTGAGAGGCACAACACCTGCGTCACACTGCCTAGAGAGGCAACATACCCACGTCACACTCTCTAATGATAGGCACTACACCAGCGTCACAATGCGGGTATAATGAAGCAGCAGGCGGCAAGAAGAAGGAGCAACAACAACTAGAGAGGAGGAGGGAGGTGGCAGGTAGAAGGAGCGGCGAGAGCAGTATGGAGGAGGAAGGCTGTGGTCAGGGTAGGCAGTGGCCTGTTATCAAGACACCCGGGGGGCGGCCTGACACACACCTGTAATCTGTGCCGCCACCACCACCACCACAGGCATCTTGGTATGTGCACCTGGATCCTCACTCACTCCCACGCCCTCACTCTCTCTCATATATATATATATATATATATATATATATATATATATATATATATATTATTATTATTATTATTATTATCATACTTGGTTGCTGTTTCCCGCGTCAGCGAGGGGGACGGAAGAGGACCCTAGCATCTTGATCAGCTGTTTGTGTGTGTGTTACTTCCCCTACATCAATGAACGATATTCCTTATTGCTGGGGCAGGGCAAGGCTGTCCTTGACTTCCCCCGTCAACCTCCGCCGGGGAGCCACCTCCCCCTTCCATACAAGGTCACACATGGGAATAATAAGCTTTGAAGCTATCAAACAAGCTGGCCTCTTATCTTGATAAGCTTAACATTAAACTACCTAAGCTTGTCAACACGCAAAACGTAAATATGTTGAAGCGTTGATCATCATCAAGTCAGCCAACAGATGAAGCTGACCTCGGGAATCCAAAAGACGTCACGCGTCACGCTGCAGGAACACTGAAATACACTTTAAATAATATTCGAGACCCCGAAACGTCAGTCCGTCTGTCTGTCCCTCGATCTACCTTAAATGGCTCGAGTGTTAATAAAAAAATAGTGTATCTTTGTCCCAACGCCATGCATGGCATGACCCATGCACCTGCAACTCCTTCCCCCCACCTGTCCCTGAGACCATCTGGGAAGGGGGGCAGTCAGGCAGGCAGCCCCCCCTCCAAGCCAAGAAACAAGAACACACAAGGGAAAAAAAATATATGTATATGTATATATATAACTTGTGGTCCTCCTCTCTGGAAGAGACGTGACGTCACAAGGAAACACACACACACACACACACACACACATATAAGGCCGGGTACCCAACCCAGCTGTGGACGAGATCAGGAACAGGTGCCTGCCGGCGGCCCCGAGCCTGCCCACCTGGGATCCCCCTAAAACAGGATCCAACAACCCTCCTCCTCCTCCTCCTGCTCCTCCTCCTCCCCGAACCTCTTTAAGGAGGAGTCGACCCTCCTCCGGCCGAAGGCGTCTGCCAATCCCATCTGCTCCTCGGGTATCCATCGATTCTCCACCTGTGCTCTCACGTCCTCAAGATCCCCAAACTCCTGGAGTCCGCGACACTTGTAGCAGGACACATGGAGCGAGGGTAAATGACCTCCACCGCACGCCCCACCCCATCCTACACACACACACACACACGGCAAAATAACACCTTGCCCCACCCCCACCCAGATTTATAGTGTGGCAAAAGAATGCAGGTGCGAGTCAACCCCGCCACGAACGAACGAGGGTTATCAGCGAACATTCCTGCCAGCACACCTGGCTGCGGACGACCAGACCACTCCTCTCCTTCACTGACTCCTACAGACGACCTCTGCCGACTTAACCACCTCCCCCCTCCCTCCCTCCCTCCCGGCGGCGGCGGTGGTACGGTGACGTTACGGCGGCCTTTTCAGCACGGCGAAGGGTACGTGTCCGCCGTGAAGATGTGACGGCACGACCCTTGGGTACGGTGGCCGATCTCTCCTCTGGTTGTACTCAAGGGTCGTGCCGTCGTGCTCAAGGGTCGTGCCGTCGTGCCCCAAAGCTTAACACTAACACAAATACCTGGAATATGAACAATCACATCTGACATGGACTGAAATTCTAATAGCCGAACTAACCCCGTGCCTAAGAAATTTCCGATGGACATTCACATTACCCGAGACACGAGGGACATTATCAGCATATAATGACATCGAAAAAAGGGCGTAAACTTACGAATCAAACTAATAACACGAACGGAGAAGCCTTTCTGAATATTTTCCACGCCAGGACCTCGACGCACAGAGGATATTTGGGGTATTGCGAATATCCAGAACAATAAGGGCGATACCCTGTTATAATGAGCCTATCGACAGGGTTCAACATCACCACCAAATATTAGGGCCAATATTCGGCTGAGAGAATATACATCTGGGGGGGAATATCAGGCTGGGGGGGGGGGAGTCCCCGTGTCGGTGATTATTAACGGAGGCGTGAGAAATGGCATACCCCAGGCTACCCCCAGCCCCCTATCCCAGCCCCAGGCTGCACAACACCTGGCCGCTTCCAATCCCCCAGCACCACACCTGACTTTTTTCTTTTCCTGGTTGCAGGACACGCCACCAGCCGATCCATCAGCACCACCTCCCCCCCTCCTCCTCCCTCCAACACCACCACCACTACCAACACTCCCTCCTCCACCACCTCCAGTCCCTCCCCCATCCTGTGCCCTCCCTGTACCCCAAGCACAGTGCACACCTGGACCAGACAGGTGGGTGTTCAACCACACTTAATCACAGGTGGTTATCTCGGGGTACGTCATCGCCGTATCTACTAACACATACACACACACACACACACACTCTGAAAGAGGAGGTGGTCAATGCATACGGAAGTTTAAAAGGTTGTATGACTGCAGAGAACGTCCAGGAGATGGAGGGGCCCCTCTACACGAGTGTAAAACCCCCTCCTCGCACGGTATAAATATGTAATTACAAATGGAAGAGAGACGATTAAGTGGAGACCTGATCACAACCTTAAAGGTTTTTCAAACCAGTTGGATGATGCAGACAATGAACAGTTCTATTAAATATGTAGGGACAACAAACCATAGGACATAATATGAAAGCAAGTAAAACTGAAAAATTGTAAAATGGGTAAAGAAGTAATTTTCCATTATATAAGAGTGGTGGTTGGACGAAATAAGCTGAAAAAAAGATGAAACAAATGTGAACGTCATACAGATGTATGACAGAAGAAAAGTTGCAGGGCACAGGGCCCTACGAGTGTGGACCTACTCTCTACTCACTGTACAAACAGGTAACTACACTCAAAGAAATTCTCCGTCGACTCAAGGTAACTGGACTACCCGCGTCGGAACTCGAAGAACATCCACACAACTCCCGTCCGACCCAACTTCACCCATGATGCTCATCCACCCACGCGACGGGGGCGACTTGAAAAGGTGCAAAATGGGCAAGCAAGATCATCCAAGTGCCCCTCTTACACCAACCATCACCCAGACTTCCCCTGATCACTAATGGGCGGCTGCTGCACCATCCTCGCCACCGCCACCTCCTACATGAAGTAGATCCCTCGTCCCTCGGTTGCAGTTCGGCACCACCACTGCCTATCCCAGCTAGTGAGTACAGCTACAAGAACAGCCCCATCCCCAACCGCACCATCGACGCCACGCATTTCCCAAGACACAAACACCTTCCCACAACCACCACAACCACACCCACTCGCCAACTCAAATGTCCGACAGCACAAAGAAACCAAACTTGCCCATTAGAGTGGAACACTGTCTCCCGGCGGTTTCGCGTCGCTAACAATTTGGCGAACCCTGTCATCACCACTCGCTAAACATGGTTGTTCCAATTCCATCGCGAGCGTCGGCGAAGAGAGTATCTTCAAATGTCAAGAGAGAATCCCGCCTTTCCGGTGGATATGCTTCCCGTTCTTGCTCCACACACCTGCCTGCTCCAAAGCCTTACACAATCAACCGGGTTGACATCATCATCATCATTGCCGCCGTCGTCCAAGTGAACACAGAAAAACTTGAAAGCTTTCGGTGCAACCCCAACGGACACGTGCGAAATGCAGTACATCCACAATCCTTGGCGGAAAAGGGAGTTTCCATGTGTCTGTATCTAGACAAATATTCTAAAAGCAAAATAAGGACCCCGAAGAAGCCCCTTTCCAGTACCCACTGGTACTCCTCAAATACATCCAAGCACTCACTCCTTGAACACAAAGATACTTCCAATCATCATATCCATAAATACCTTAACTGGTTTTCGTCGCAAGGAACACTTGGTCTAGTTGTCCCATACGGGAAAAGTTATGTCTTCAATAATTCTGTAATAAATATTGTCCGTACAACGAACGATGAAAATTCGTTCACATCCGCCAGACAGGGAGATACCAGGAAAGTGTCCTCGCAAAAACATAACCTCTTCTAAGACACCCCCCCGCTGGCCTGCACCTCTCTCTCTCTCTCTCTCTCTCTCTCTCTCTCTCTCTCTAAAACACTCCCTTCGTTTACACTCACGAGACTTGTGTTTGTTTACAGGTTAATGTCTGCTTACTAAAGTTTCCTTTAAAAGCCTGACGCCAACTATCATGTGTGCGTGCCCACATCTCAGGGTGGGGAAGGGATGGCCTTTTTGACCTGACCCTTAAAGCGTTAGGTCAAAGGCCAGGCTGTCACTCCGAAATTCTTCAATCAGTCCCTTGAAATCTTTGACACCATGAGTGAACACCACTTTCCCCTCAACCCACACACAAAAGGTAATCGGAAAACTCAGCGAAAATCACATCGTGTTCACCCCTATAAGGTAATCTATCAGGTTATTAAGCGTCACATTCAACAATTTTTTTTTCCCCAGTTCCTCCTCAAAAGGTAAACCAAGACTTAGTAAGCAAAGCGCTCCCCCTCCCCGCCCCCTCATCCTTCAAGATGATGTATAGTCCTAATGCAACATTAATTTTAATTTCTGAATTCATTCTTGGTCAGCTAATCAAAGGTAATCCAAAGTCACTCAGTATCACAATTACCTTTACGTGTTATTCTTGCCTATGGGTTAGAGGTAATTTGAAGTCACCAATTATCTGCAAGTTTCAAACCTTTTCACAACCGAAAGGTAATGTGAACACTAATTACCTTTCATCCTTTTGATAAATAAAGGTAATCTGGTTACTATTACCTTTAAGTCTTAACCCTTTTCATTATCAAAGGGAAGGCTAGTCACTAACCACGTTTCAATCCTTTTCATAACTGAAGGGCAATATGGTAATCAATTACCCTTTATGGTTCGCTCTTTGAACGTCACTTAAAAAGTAAAACCATCGATCAACTTACCTTTGAGATCCACCGTTGCCCAGCAGCCATAAGCAAGCCTGGAAATCATGAGAGGAACCACATTACAGTAAGGGCAGCACAACTCATCCCCTTTGCTCATCTTGCCCACATTACCTGCACGGCTGAACTCGATGCTGACGCCCCTTCCTCCCTCACAATCTAAAACCAGGTTTAAATCAAAGAAGGAAGAGGTCACAGTACCTGTAGGCGGCCGTCCAAGCTTCTGGGGATGGTCACGCACTTGGACTGCTGGCCCGGACAGGAGAGGGCCCGCTCCAGCTCCTCGATGGCGCCCTTCTTCTTCTTGAGCTTCTTCACCAGCGAGTCCACGGCCTTCTCGGCCCACTTCTCCTCTTCGTCGCCCTGCTTCCACCCCAGCAGCTTCTTGACTGCCGGCGACGTGAAGGAGAACAGAGAGTTGAGGGACGTCATGGTGCCGGCTATGGACGATGACGACTCTGGTGGCGTCGAGGACCAACAACAGGTGTGGTGGAGGTCTTTGGTACAGCTTCAACTACCGATGCGACGGTTCTGGTCTATACAAGACCCGAGTGCTGCGGATGAGCAAATCGACTGGAGGGGTTAGGAAAAATAAAACAAAAGCGAAGGTTTGGTTGGAAGTTTTTGTGATGACGGTGGAGCGTGAGTGAGAGCGTGTGAGAGTTGGCGAAGTGAGGGGGGACGAGTCTTGTCTGTCTATGGTCTCTCAGCCTCGAGGTTACCTTTGAAGACTCGAGCGTTGGGGAGGATCGTCGTGACCCGTGTGGGGATATAACTGTGCAGCACTACTTCACTGGACGGGTTGTCGAGTTGGATTCTTCGTCTTTTTTATATATATATCCTAACTTTATTTACAGATTAACTTCAACTTTGCACTCTTGAGTTTCACAGATCTGATGGACGTGTTTTTATTTAATTATCGAAGTACGGCCTTACAAAAACGTAGTTGCGGCTATTCTACTGGCGACAGACACTTGAGCGTCCAAGTCATGGGGGGGGGGGTGATCTACCCACCTTATCAACTCAAGTCAGGTCCTCTACTACGTGGAACTCTTCAACTGTTCTACTTACTGGTTCACTGCACTTCTGAAAACTACAAAACTTGGAATGGAGTGACACTGAAAGACTTAAATTACTTAGAAAAGACACTTTTTCTTCGATGAAACACAGTCTGTAAATTACAACGACCGACCAGTTCTCTCTCTCTTTCTCTCTCTCTCTCTCTCCCTTTCTCCTAATCGAGAGAAAGACGACGCTTCTCGGAAGCACTTTACAAAGGCAGCTCCTTAGCTGAGGCAGGTGGCTGGGTCGTTCCTTGGGCAACCAGGGCCTCTGGCGTCCATTACTCCATCTGGGGTAGGTGTGCACACATCACCACACACACCACCACCGACCACTCTTGCTATCTCGCCTCCACTTCACAAAACACAATGACCCCGAGTCAACGCCGTGCAGTTGCCAACACAATGCACCCCGGGCATAATTTCCCTCCCCAGCGCCTCAATCGTCCACAGCAAATCCTTAAGGTTTACTTGTGTACACACACACGCGCGTGGGGCGACACCACACGGATCCGTGCCGGGGGTGATGCCGAAGTCCCGGGTAGTCGTGTGGGGCCGGACAGGAATATCGGTTTGTGAGTGCGGCGCGGGTGGCGAAGCCTGGACACCCCCTTGAGAACACACCTGGCCCGGGCGGGCACCCCGCAAAGACTACCGCTGGGGAGAGGGGGAAGATGTGGGGGGGAGGGGGGAGGGGTAGTGTGTAGCGGGGCGCGGGCGGGCGGGCACCACCACCACCACACCGCCACCTACAGTAGCTGCTGGCTACCACACCCAGCTGGCCACTTCCTGCGAGCCTGGACACCTCCGGCGGGCGATGCGCGCTCACCCTTCCACCGGCAGCAGCAGCAACAGCAGCAGCAGCAGGCAGCGTCCCACACACCTGCACATCCACGCCTGAGGCCAGCCAATGTAAGTCCACAGTAGCGGGGTTACTCTCCGGGGGAAGAAGGTGGAGGAGGAGGAGAAGGAGGAGGAGGGGGGGTGTGGTGGAAGCCTTGTCTTATCTACGTATATCTCTCGTCATCTGCAAGAGAGAAGACCAGAAACTACATCAGAACACACACATCACCGTTTCTCATAATCTGGTAACGTTCATAGAATAAATATAAATATAAATATATATATATATATATATATATATATATATATATATATATATATATGTGTGTGTGTGTGTG
>JAYMFT010279810.1:0-10507 GCA_038088735.1 Panulirus argus | reverse complement strand
CAGGAAACGCGAATAAGTATGATAAAAATGAATATACTAGAATATCATAATATGTATGATCCTGACTTAATTTGTTTTTCATATATATATAAACTGTTTTAAGACTGTCTGCTTTGTTTAACTTAATAATCTTGGTACATGTTTTCTTATTTCTTTTACTTAACTTTCTAATTCTTATACAGGGATCGCATTGGTTTGCACAACCCCTTCTCGAGAAGTTGTCTTCACTTAGAGGATGATTTGATTCACCTGACCCTGATGCTTGGACGTGGAGATGTTTGGGTAGAGGAAACACCCCAGTTTCACACCCGACTGCGATGGGTTCAGGCGCAGATAAAACTCTGTCAAGAGGAACCAGAGGATGCTGTCTGTTATTTAGAATTGGTTAGAGACACTTGATTTTATTTAACAGACTTTCATGCTTACATAAATTGGCTGCAGAATGATAGCCTTCTAATTTGCATTGATTTTATTTTCTTCATTGACCATAATAATAACCACAACAGGAATGTGCATATACTGTACCGACTTATCCTAAGTATCACGAAAAAGAGTGAAAACCTTCTTTGATAAATATAATAACTGCAGAGTACCCACACCTATTCCTTGCTGGAGTTGGACCAACTTATCTAGAACTGCCTCACTTTCAGACATGTATGTTAAGATATAACAATACTTATCATGGAGTATTTCATGATAGTTCATGGAAGTATTTCATGATAGTTCATGGAAGTAATACTTTTATACTCAATGAGACTTTGCTTACTTGTAAGAAAACTTCAAAGTTTGAGTCTTGCACAATCTCCTAAGACATCTTTTGAAAGTTTTTCATATGATGTAATAAAGCATGCATAATTAGGCTTACTACCACTGATAGTTGGTTAGTGTCTTGCACTCATAAAGATTTGCACAAATTTTGATAATTTTTGTGATAGATGTAGGGATAGAGTAACCAGAGGACATTGACATGCAGTTAAGTAAGAAACTTGTTAAAAAAGATGTAAAGAAGTACTTTTATAGTGTATGATCAGTGGATGAATGGAATAGAATGACTGAGGACATGTTGATGCTGACGTCATGCATAAATTTCAGATGAATTATCATAGCAAATGTTCAAGAGGCGGGGTCTCACAAGTGTAAAACACCATCCCTTTTCAGTAGAGATATGTAAGCACGCACACACACACCTACACACACACACACACACACACACACACACACACACACACACACCATAGGCTTCCATGATGTTGTGGTTAGCATTACTGACCATGAGTCAGCATGGACCAGCCCAGGGTCTGACCCACATGGGTTCGAATCCTGCTAATCCCATTCAGCTTACACCCATCCCAGGTGTTCTTCCTCCTCTTGGGGCTGATCGATAAATGGGTGCCTGGCTTAGACCTGGATGTATGTGTGTGTGTGTGTGTTTGCATACTTAGATTGGACTGAAGACGAAAGACATAGTACATATACATTGTTAAGAGATGGGGCAACATTAGTGAAAAGACTCTCCCCTAACACACACACACACACACACACACACACACACACACACACACACACCAGGGGAAAGAAAAAAATACTCATTAAAAGGTTGCTGGAGGTGTTACATGGGTCTCTGTGGTGTTGTGGTAAGTGTTACCGACCACGAGTCCACACAGACCAGCCCAAGGTTGGACCTGCATGGGTTTGAATCCTGATCTTGGCATTCAGCCAACACCCAACCCAGATGTTCTACCTTCCATTGGGATAGATCGATAAATGGGTACCTGGCTTAGACTGTGGTGTGTGTGTGTGCATATGTACATTTGAGTATAGACATGGTACATATACAAGGTTAAGAGTTAGGTTAACACTAGTGAAAAAAGAACTCTCTCTCCATGACACACAGTTATCACACACACACACTCATAAGGGCAAAGAAAGAAGAAATGTTCATTAAAGGGTTATTAGAGTTAGTAGAATTACAAGATGCAGTCTTTGTGATAAAGATTTGGTGGTTTTAATTAAGACACACAGGGAAGACCATTTATGATTATGTTTGATTTAGAATCATCTAGCCAGGAGGTACTAAGACAGGCTAAGAAACTAAGTAACAAGATAGAATCCAGTAGGTATTCATCAGCCTGATTGACCAAGGAAAGAGAGGGAAAGAAAGCAGAGAATACAGTTAGAAGGCAAATAATTGAAGACACCAAATGAGGCAGGAGAACAGACCATCCTGCTAGTGTTGCAGAGGGATCAGGTTTATTAGGAAATCATAATGTTAGATTGAAAGTATTGTAGGCAAATGCTGATGGATTAGTAGTACATGGTAAAGGACTGGAGTTTAAGGATAGTATAAGGTAAAATGCAACTAAAATTGTTGGAGTTGTGGAAACAAAGCTTACTAGAGATATTATCTCACTTTTACTCTCTAAAAAGATGCATGATAGTAAAGAGTGAAAAAAAAAAATGGAGGAGGAGGAGGAGGTTTGGCTCTCCTAATAAGAGATAACAAAGTTTCAGGAAATATTAGTTGATTGCACATTCAGACAATACATAATGGGAAGGGTAACTATAGGTGATTAGTGCTTAGTGGCATTAGTGATGCATAACTCCAAAGAATTTTAATGATCCAGAACAAATATAGAGTGACAGTATCAAACAAACAGTCTTGATGGTAGTTGAAGTTAGAAAAATGTACTTCTCAGGGAAGGTGAAGTGTGCATAATGGAGGATTTAAGTTACAAGGAGGTAAACTGGCAGAATTCAGATTCTCATGATGACAGGGAATCATGGACACACAAGTTTCTAGAGTGTGTGCAGGAAAATTTCCTATACTGGTATGTCATTGAACACACCAGATATTATTTTGACACAGTCTAGCTTGGATATTGAAAATATACATAATACACCACTTGCTTAAGTTTAATTATGTGGTAAATGAGTTAGTTAAAAGAGCAGAGATGAGACAGGACTTGAGAAAGAGGCATGATTTTGGAAACTACGCTGAGTTTACCAATTTCAGTGGTAACTTTAGATTGGGAACTAGAGTTCATTAGCCAGAAACTAGGGTATAGTAGGAAAAGATTTTGTGAGCTTTACAATGAAGGAAGGTTATGAAAGAGTGAAGTATGGTTTAATCAAAGTTGTCAAAAAGCAAGGGAATGTTGAGATTTGCAGTGACAAAGATACAGGCAATACTTTTACCAGACAGCCTATGCGAGGTATAAGAGAGCAAGAAAAGAGAAGAGCAGAATTAGAAAGGAGGAAGAGAAAAATTTTAAGAATAGTATTGTAGATAAGGCAGGTGAAAATCCAAAACTTTTCCATAAATTAGTGAGAAGTAGATTGTCAGTTAAAAGAGCAGCTAATCAGATTAAAGGATTCAAAGGGGAAAAATAGTTGAGATGCTGGAAGAATATTTGAATAAGTGAATAAGAAGTTCAAAAGTGATTTCACAGTGGAAGGCATTATATCTCCATCACTTGTTAGCTGTGATAGGGAGGAGGCTGTAGAAAAACAGATTGTGACAGAATACTGAAAGGCCTTAAGCCATACAAGGCTCATGGTCCTGGTAAAATTTCACCATATGTGTTGAAGATATGTGCAGATACTATAGACAAACCTCTTGAAATACTGTTGAAGATGTCACAGAGAAAGACAGAGTGCTGAGGGAGTGGAAAAGGGAAAACTTTATACCTATCTATATATACCTATCTATAAGAAAGGAAATTGGGAAGAGGTACTGAACTACAAACTAGTCTCCTCAACAAGTGTGGTCTGTAAGGGGTACGGGAAAAATTAATCAGAAAGCAAGTGGATGACTTCTACTGAGGAGAAGTTTCTTAAGTGTGAGGTAAAGTAATTTCAGGGAAAGGAAGTCATGTGTATTGAACCTCTTACAGTTCTCAAGAAGGTGAGCTTTGTTGCAGACAGAAGGGGAGGTAGGGTAGATTATTTATATCTTGACTGTCAGAAAGTATATGACAGTTCTTCATGGAAACCTAATTAAGACGGTGGAATACCAGGTGGGAATGAGGAGGAGCCTCTTACGTTGGGAGGAAGATTATCATGGTGGATTGGAGTAAAGGACGCATGTCAAAGGAGCCTTCTCAAAGTGGGTGGAGGTCACCTATGGAGTTGCATAGAGTTCTGTTTTGGGACTGTTTGTCTTCTTGTTCTATTTGAAAGACTCGTCTGAAGGTAAGGACACTTACTTGAATGTTTACAGATAATTCAAAAGTCTAGAGGGAAGTGGAAAGTGAAGAGGAATGCATTAGCTTACAAGGGATGTAAACAGACTCAAAAAATAGTGTGAAACTGTTGATGATATTCAACCTAAGCAAATATAAAGTAATGAGGATGAGATAAAGTGAAAGGCCTCAATATGATTATTACCTAGCAGGTAATAAGCTTTAGGATTCTGTGAATGTGAAAAACTTAGAAGTCAGCATCATCTATAACCTGGTGCTAGAGTCTCATATTAGGAGAATATTAGTAGACACTGACTGTCTTCTGGCAAACATCAGAATAGCTTTCAAATATATGGATAAGGAAATATTTAACAAGCTGTTCATATCCCATATAAGACCAAAACTAGAATATGCTTCTCAAGTTTGGTCACCGCACCTAAAGAAGCACATAAAGCTAATAGAGAAAGTCCAAAGGAGGGCAGTACAGATGGTACTAGAATTAAGAGCTAAGTTACAGAGAAAGGCTGAAGGCTTTAAGTTTGGGGTGAGTGAGTATCAGTAAACTTTTGGGGGAATAAGATGTTTTGGAAGGAGATCAGTAATGTTCGAAAAACAAGAGAACAAATGGGAACATTGGTGAAGAGGGCAAAAGGTGAAATAGTAACAGGTAGTGATGAAATGAGGTGATGGAGTAAGTATTTTGAAGGACTTTTAAATGCATTTGATGATAATGTGGCAGATGTAGGGGGATTGGGTTGGGGTGGTATGCAAAGTGAGAGAGTCATGGAGAGTGGTTTGGTGAAGAGAGAAGTGGTGAAAGCCCTCTGAAGGATGACATGTGGTAAGGCAGCTGGAGTGTATGGTATTGTTGTTGAATTTATTAAGAAAGGGGAAGACTGTGTTGTTGACTGGCTATTTGGATTTTCACTGTATGTTTGTGTCATGGGAAGGTGCATGAGTCTTGAGAGAACGCATGTGTAATGCCATTGTATAAAGGCAAGGGGGGTAAAGGTGAATGATTAAACTACAGTTTGTTAAATGTACCTGATAAGTTGTATGGGAGGGTAGTGATTGATAGAGGGAAGACATGTACAGAGCATAAGATTGGGAAGGAGCAATATGGTTTCAGAAGTGGTAAAGGATGTATGGATCAGGTGTTTGCTTTAAAGAATGTGTGCGAGAAATACTTAGAGAAATGGATGGATTTATATTTGGCATTTATAGGCATGGAGAAAGCATATGATAGGGTTAATAGAGATGCCTTGTAGAAGGTCATAAGAACATAAGGTGTGGAAGAAAATCTGCTAGAGGCAGTGAGAAGTTTTTATCCAGGGTTTAAGGCATGTGTATGATTAGGAAGAGAGGAGAATGAATAGTTCCAAGTGAAGGTTGGTATGCGGCAGGGTTATGTTATGTCACCATGGTTGTTTAATTTGTTTATGGATGAGGTGGTGAGGGAGGTAAAGGTGAGAGTCATGGAGAGAGGGATGAGTATGCTGTCTGTAGTGGATGAGAAGGCCTGAGAATTGTCAGTTGTTGTTTGCTGATGATGTAGCACTGATGGCAAATTCAAATGTGAAACTGCAGAAGTTGGTGACTGAGTTTGGAAGGGTCTTTGAAAGGAGGAAGTTGAGAGTATGTGTAGATAAAAGCAAGGTTATTAGGTTTAGCAGAGCTGAGGGACAGATTAGTTAGGGTGAGAGTTTGAATGGAGAAAAATTGGAGAAAGTGAAATGTTTCAGATACCTGTGAGAGTACACGGCAATGAGTGGAACCATGGAAGTAGAAGTGACTCATCGTGTGGGTGAGTGGGCAAAGGTTCTGGGAGCACTGTAGAATGTGAAGCAAGAGAGTTTGTTATGTGGAAGGGCAAAAATGTTTGAAGGTATAGTAGTTTCAACATTATCATATGGATGCAAGGCATGGGCTGTAGATTGTGCTTATCATATGGACACGAGGCATGGGCTGAAGATAGTGCTGTATAGAGGAGTTTGGGTGTGTTGGAAATGAAATGTATGAGGACAGTATTTGGTGTGAGGTGGTTTGATCGAGTAAGCAATGAAAGGGTAAGAGAGAGATGTGGTAATGAAATGAGTATGGTTGAAGAGCTGAAGAGAGTGTGCTAAAATGGTTTGGACATTTAGAGAGAATGCATGAGGAAGGGTTGACAAAGAAGATATATGTTTCACAGCTGGAGGAAACAAGGAGAACAGGTTGACCAAATTGGAGATGGAAGGAATGGATGAAAAAGATTTTGAACAGTTGGGACCTGAAAATGCAGAAGGGCGAAAGGTTAGCACAGAATAGAGTGAGCAGGAACGATGTGGTATACAGGAGTTGACGAGGTCAGCGAACTGAACCAGGGCATGTGAAGCATCTGGGATAAACCACAGAAAGGTCTCTGGGGCCTGTTTGTTTACAGGGAGCTGTGGTTTTGGTACATTACCCATGACAGCTAGGGAATAGATGTGAGTGGATGCAGCCTTTCTTTGCCTGTTACTGGCACTACTTCTCTAACTTAGGGAACAGCAATCAGGTATGAGAGAAATTTGAAGTATTTTCCTTCATTTCTTTCATACTTGTTCACTGTTTCCCACAATAATGAAGTAGCACCAGGAACAGATGAAGAAAATGCCTTATTTGCTCACAGTTTACCCACATCTTTTAGGAACAATTGAAAATCTTAAAATCACAGGGTTGGAAAGGAAACTTGAAGTCTAGAGTTAAGGAGGTTAGATTGCAGGCTAAATGATACTGGAGACATGTGTCAGGAATTGGAAAATAGAATTGAGTTGATTGTTGATATTGTAACTGTACAGTGAAACATGCTATTGTATTGCTTATGATTTAAATGAAAGCAACTGGTTCTCCTAACAGTTAGATGTAGCCTTTAAGCATACATATATTGACAGTTTTTGAGCACTGTTGATTAGATATTGTATCTCTTAGTCTTCAGAATTGTATTCCAGCTGCATTTCTAAGGAAAGCAAATTCTGTTTAAATGAAAATTGTAATTGGGCCCTTTTTACTACTTTTTTCTGTCAAATCAAAACCATAACATTTCTATATTTGGCTTTAATGTTTCTTAAAAATGTGATAAAAGGGAAAAAATATGAAGAAAAATAGAAATAAGCATTTATGCTCTGACACTTTTCTCAGGGATTAGAGATTTCTTGTTTCTTACATTAATGGTGAAGAAATTACTATAAAAGGAATGAAAAAATTAAAAGGCCAGATTTTACAGGGACTTTTAAGAGGTCTAGCACTGCCAGCTCATGAGCGCCTGTTATATACTTTTGATGATATATTTATATATCTGTATTTCCATGGAAAGGTCTGTGGATTATGGTGATGGATAGGAAGCTGTGGTTTTAGTGCATTATATATGACAGCTAGAGAATGGATGTAGGTGGATGTGGCCTTTCTTTGTTTGTTCTTGGCACTACCTCGCTAATGCTAGAGACAGCAATTAAGTGAAAAAAAATATTTTTACATATCATTTAGTATTACAGATCTTTACTTATGCATTATGATGCAGAATACATGCTGCATTTTTAGACATTATAATGTCCATGAATTTTGTCGATAATGGCAAAAACAAAATAAAAAGTGAAGAGGGAGATGAATATCATGGCCAAAGGGTTAACTTAAATGTTTGGAGACCTACATTGATCAGATTGTTTGGTGAAGGTATAGTAATTAAAGAGTTTTAAGAAATTGCCATTTTTGTCTTTTGAGTTATAGAATGCAGTGCTTTAAATGCATAAAAAGTGACCTCTAAAGCTCTCATAATACCAGTGTTTTGATCACTTTATATATTGTTTTCAATTGTTTTAGTATTTGGAGTGCACTTGAGGCATAGGATGTTTCAGACATGCTGTTTGAATTTAGGAGTTAAAAATATTCATCCCCCCCCCCCAAAGAAATATCCTTTGCTTGACAAATCTACCCTTTTAACACTTCTGTGATGTCTAGGGTTGCAGGAAATAATTTCCAAAGGCCTTAACCTATTACTTTGATAATTAGACATGTTTAATAATGCTATAATCTTGAAATATTATTTTGATGGTTTGGAATGTTGTATGTCATTAATTGACATTTTTTTGCAGCTTTTATCTGACCTTGACCGGCTGGCTGATGCTGAGATGGAGTATACTGTTGACCGTGTTCGTATAGAAACAGACAAAACTGTTGTATCCAATTCAGAAGTAAAACGCCATCTTAATTTCTTACAGCGGTAAGTCGGAATTTCATTTTGCTTTTATACAAGTATGTGGTATTAACAGTCTGTTTTGCAGTATTAGAAATTACCACTATCTATCTGTCTGTCAGTATCTCTGACATTTGTTTCCAACTGGAACTCCCTTAAGAGAGTAGCTGCTGCAATAGTCTCCATAACTAGTGAATTCCAGTGATGCTTTTTAGCCTTTAGTGCCTCACCCTCAATAGGTAACTGGCAGAGGGTAACTCTAGCACAGTGTTTGCAGAGGATACTATCAAATGTTCCTACTGACTATTTCTACCTAATGCTCATGCCTAATGTTTTTACCCTACTACATCTACCTAATATCTCTACTAATGCTCGTAGCTACTTAAATATTCCTACCTGCTACTTCTGTCTGTTGCTCCTAACATTTTGCCACAAGGCAGGGCTAGTGCATAGTGCTCACCGTAGGAAAAGTTAGTTGTGTTGTGAGGTGTCATGTATGACAAAGAGAGATTATATGTTTGTAGACAGAGTGCCATTAGTCCACATGTGGGTAGGGCAGAAAGAAAAGACAGCTACCTGGGTCATATGAATGGAACTTGACAACCACTGAAGTGCTGCGGCTCACTACACAGGCGCCACTAACCCTCCCAATACCCAGGCAGGTAGTACTGTCAATATACTTCCCTGGTCATTGTCTGCCTACCAACTACTACCTACTGTAGAGTGTAGAAAAGAATTATATTTTTTTTGGTACATTTTGTCTTTTCCTGCATTCATAAGAAAACATCAGGAACATATGAACAATGGCCTCATATGTACACAGTCAGTCTACAGCTGTCATGTATAATTTGCTAAAACTAGGGTCTGCCATCAGCAGCCATACACCACAGAGTACTTCATAGTTTAGCTTGGTTGTTTTATATTCCTTGGTACACCTCATTAACAGTATGTTGCATCCCATAGACCACATCACTTCAATTTTTCCTATACAGTGCATGCCTCTTACCCTTCTGAATCTTCAGGCCCCAGTACCTAAGAGCTTTCTTTAGTCCATTCCTCTGTCTCCTCAGTAGAACCCCCTCCTGTTTACTTCCTCCATTTCTGACACATAGGTCTTGTTTCTCAGTTTCTCTTCACTCATCCTTTCCATAAGCTCATCTATTTCAGCACACCCTGGTTGGCTCATTTAATCAGGCTATTCTCTCTACCACCCTTTCTCAGACACATTTCTCCAAAATAAACGTGCCTCATGTCACAGTGAATTTAGGCATTTTATTTTGCATATTCACATTCTTCCTTTCCTTTTTATTCAAGGTCCGAGACTGATATTCATACAATACTGTCAAAATTGCTATACCTTTAAACATACCCATATTTGCTCCTATAGACAGTGAACTTTTCTTCCATATGCTCAGTAGTGCACCCAGGATCTTAACCATCTTGTCGACCTTATGAGTTACCTCATACCCATAGTTTCATTTGCTGCACCTAAGGCATTTGCTTTCCTTCAAGTTCTCCTAATACAAACATACTCAAACTGTCCTGTTTCTCCTCCTCTTCCTTTCACTTATTGCTGTAATTTTGTTTGCATTTACTTTTAGTTTTCCTTTATGCAATTGTCTGTCATCAGCACTTGTAGTGTTTCTTTAGAATTTGCCACTAGAGCTGTATCATCCACTAACACTTGATTTTACCTCCCATACTTCCCATAACCTCCCCTCTAAACTCCAACATCCAGACTTCTTCCATAGTCCAAGACCCTTGCCCTTACTTCCTCTCACCTCACCATCCATGAACAGATTACACAAGTATGGTCACACATTGTTGAACCACTTGCCCTCTTGTTCTCATAACATAATCTTAGTGAAAACTCCTCACAACAGTTATTGATTTTGGTTTAATCGAGTAAGTAAGAGAGATGTGTGGTAATAAAAAGAGCGTGGTTGAGAGAGCAGAAGAGGGTGTGTTGAAATGGTTTGGAATTATGGAACGAATGATTGGGGAAAGGTTGACAAAGAAGATATATGTTTCAGAGGTGAAGGGAACAAGGAGAAGTGAGAGACCAAATTGGAGGTGGAAGGATGGAGTGAAAGGGATTTTGAGCGGTCGGGGCCTG
>JAYMFT010279799.1:0-10507 GCA_038088735.1 Panulirus argus | reverse complement strand
ATATATATATATATATATATATATATATATATATATATATATATATATATATATATATATATATATAACCTTTGGCTCTCGTCACATTTCATCTGTTACCAGTTTATCAACACACTTGCTGTGACCTGACCTGAATGGTTACGTTCTTTGACCAGATGAGGTGATGGTGGATTCCTCCCGACTCACTCCGTCCTGGTACAGCTACGATTTATGTAGACATTTAACGAATGATTCTGCTGAATAAAAACAGCCCATATGATAAATTTTTTTTTGAATATTGTCCCGTTTCACCGTATGAAAAGTAAATGAAGATCAAAGCCACTCGCCTGGAGGATTTAGTACCTGAGGAATGAGGATACTCCACAAGCGTTCTGTCGACCTGACAAGCACATCCGAAAGCAGTGCAGAGTCGAGCGCTCTTTTCAAATATATATACAAGAGATCATATAACTGACTTTAAACTGCAACAGACCGCTGAGTCCTTACGAGGCTGTTCATTTCAGTGGAAAAGAACCGGAACCCATGGATTAATGTGGGAGTAAAAAGATATATAGGTATTTTCAAAGTGGAATTCCTTTAAACTTATTACATAGCTACGTGGATACAAATAATATCAGTCGTGGATCTGATGCGAAATATTTATTATCTCTGCTTAACGTATGGTATTTCTTTCAACTACTCAAATTAATAAACCATCACACAATTGCCTGGAGTAACTTAATATCTTTACTCATATCATTTCAAAGAATTATTTACCTAAATCCTTAAACTGTGAGTCTTTTTCCTACATTCGCCCATATATCGGGCAATAAAAGGCAAATATTTGGAAATATCAATTTTACTGTATGTTCACCAAGGAAAACAAACACATAAAATCACATTAAAGATGATATGCCTTGAGAGACATAATATCTTAACTTATCATTACTGGATATGAATACGGTAAATATGTACTGACAGACTAATTCTATTATCACATATATTTTTCATCACATTTCACTATATAGTACACATATGACTTTATTGCATTTCATTCGTTTGAACAGATGCCTTCAATGCTTCCATCTACAGAGTAAAGTTTGTTCAGTGTGTATGCAACACAGTGTGCGTTTTGCACCAGTTAATTGTCAACAAATAAAGATATGTTGATTTCACATGTCACAGAATCGTCCTAGCATATATACATAGATTCTATGAGCAGTAAACAGAGTTCACAAAGAAGATGCAGGTGTAACGGATCTTCAATAGAATATTCGAATTTCAATGCGTCACTGGGAAACAAGTTAACCACCCCAACACATCTTTTTTTTTTTTCCTATAAGATCGTCATGGAGAAAAACACTCCACTACACTGTCGTCACAAACCACCACACACACAGAGCCTCTGCAGTAAGAGGCTAGTTGAGGGGAAGACACAATCAGTAACAGCAGCTCAGGGAGGGAGGAGGAAGAGAGAGAGAGGAAGACGATCCATCACACTGGCGTCCTGGGTAAGTACAGCCTGGACCTCGGCCTCCGCAACCATCGGCTAAATCCGTTGCGATCAAATCCTTGCATGTTGTATCCAGATCTATCGTAGCCCTGCCGGTCGAAGCCGTACCTGTCGAAGCCGTCTCTGTCTCTCCCGTCAGTATCGTAGCCATAGCGATCGACGCCGTACCTGTCGAAGCCGTCGCAGTCGTATCCGTCAGCATCGTATCCGTCGGAATCGTATTCTCCGTCGCTGAACTCGACAGCGGCGAGGTCTTCCAGACAGACGCCGCTGCACTCGTGCGTCTCGTAGCCTAGTCGCGCGCTTGAGTACTCCTGACGGCGAGGCTGTTTCAGATCTTCTGAGATCTGGTACTCCTCCCACTGGGTGCATTTCCCGTCGTCGTTGTCGAGACGTGCCTGGCTGCCTTCAAAATCTCGCTTGTTCCGTACAGAACGACGGAAACTTGCTCCGCTGACACTGAGATTATTGCAATGACGATCTGTGAGCTTGTCTCCAACCTTGTTATCCATAGCGGGTGAGATTATGAAACACGCCAAAGTCGGTGCTGATACCAGGACGTCCTATGGAAAACTGGGGAGGTCGGATGTTTATGTGTGTGGGTAGTACTGTAAGTAAGGGGCAGGCGACCCTCTGTGTACTGGGAACATTGACGGACGATCCTCAATTCGTTCGGTCGGAGATCGAGGGAACAATGAGTTAATGTTACCTCGGATGATGATGACGATGACCGCCTGATTGTTTTTTTAAAGTAATTTCTACTTTGCTTCTACCATCATGATTATAGAAAGTAAATATTATACACTTTACAGCCTAGGTGAGAAAGAGAGACGTTAAGAATGCTAGACATTTCAAGTGCTGCTACGTCTATGAGAAATTCAAGACTAATAAGGAATTCTGCAATTCACCTAAAATCATAATATCTTCGCTTTTGTGTATGTGCGTGTGTGTGTGTGTGGGTGGATGTAAACACACATGAGTATATAGATATGTATACATGCATACATGGATATAATTTCCAAACATAATTAAGATAGAAAAGTATCTAACTCTTGGAAATATGTTGCTTTTTATTGTCATGAATCATATAAAACAAAATCTATCAACCATGATACGAAAATAAAAAAAATTCAATTATCGATCAATAAGTAGAAACTGAGCCAAGTAAATTGAACTGTGTAATGAATTACCAAAAGAAATAGAATAACGGAATTATATACTAAACTCATTGTCGTCACTGCATAACAGAAAACAAAACAAAACAAAAACGAGAAAAACGGGTCACAGGTTAGAAAATCACATTAACAAACGCTGAACATTAAGTGAACAAAGCTGACGCATCCACTACGAGCTGACCTGACCCTCCCAGGTAACCTGAAATGAGGTCACGTGAGGTACACATTCCACTGACCTCTGAAGGAAACACGGTCGCTCTCCCGCCCCCTCGCGTCTCCACGCGTACAGCCTAGCATTTTGTGGACCACGTGGGCTATCTATCATCCTAACCCACTCCTTTCCACTTACAACGTGAGATTCTCTTCTCTAATTCACCCCACAGAAGTTACAAAATTTCTAGTATATGTAATCGATAGATCTATCTTTTTTAGATACCACCCCGACTAGGAACACTCATCACCAATGCTAGATTAGGCAAGGTTCATTAGATCAAAACTGTAAAATTTCTAAGAACACAAAACAGAAAAGTTAAATGTGGTAACGGAAGATGGAGTATTAATTCTAGCGTTTATATATACAGTCTCTACACCATATTTCTTGCTATGTAATCATCCTCTTCGTTTGCATTAGATATTTAAGGATGATTGTGGACCAGATGCATAAAAGCACATACACTGAGTCTGAAATTAAGCGAATATAGATTAATTCTGCGCGAGAAGTATATTCCCTGCTTGCACAATTGTTCCTACTCAGGCAGTATTAAACAGCCTGGCATAGTCTATACATTAAGGTACAATATCACTAATGAGGTATACCAGAGTAAGCTTAATGAAGGTTATTCCCGGTAATGACCCAGTGATTGTAGCTCGTCCAGACTTTAAGATGCTATATATATTATTGTCTGCAGATAATGGCGAGAGAATTATGTAGCTGAACGTATGGGGAACGATCAATGATGTTATGACTTTCAGAAGTAGCTAAAGTCCAGTGCTGTAATCCCAAACGTCCTAAAAGAAAGTACATAAGACGAATGATTACATTCTCTCTCTCTCTCTCTATTTCATATAAACTTATTAGGGAAAAAATATCCACAAACAAAGAAATAAGCATTTCCTGTTTATTTTAAAGCAGTGTTATCTACAGCACCAGTACACGTGTAAGAGAACGAGATGTACATCAAAACTGGAAGAAATATGCAAAGAAATTAGCAGTAAACTGAAAATAAAGATTTCGAATTAGAAAAAAAGAATGACTTGAAGAATAAACAACAACTTCAGCATTAAACATGAAAATGAATAAGTGACAAATTCTTGAACTAATACGAGACAGCATAGTTGACGACTTCATAACTGATTAAAATGAGTAATTGACAACTTCGAAACTAACGTTGCAAAATGATAACTGGGAACTTCGTATATCACAAAAAGAAATACTGGCAACTCGTGAACTAGGAATACCAATAGACATTGGGCAACTTCCTAAACTCAACTAGAATATTTCTCGACATCTTTTCCAGCGCTCTTCCCAGCGTCCTTATCTGTTGTATCGCAGTGGAGTCAAACTAAAAGCATAATGAGAACAAAGTTGTATTTTATTACAAAGCCAAAGGTGCTGGTTTACTAAGCACTGGCTGAAGTAAGAGATTTACTCATTGTGAATAACATTTTTCCCCCAATCATTTAACACTCGACACTCCCAAGGAAGATATACTCGTATTGGGAAGACCTGAGTCGTGTAAAACTCCATCATAAAAGGAAAAATACACTGAGCGGTCCCCACTCTTTCGTTTTTTTCAGTTGCTCTGTGCGACGGGCCAGCGTTTCGTCTGCACTGTTTACATGTCCATTTAAAAATGGCGGAACGTTCTTTCTGATAGTCCAAAACAATGAAAGTAAATCATAAAAAGTTACAGCGTGGAAAGCATTTCGTATTTGTTTCATGATATGTAATATATGTTTTATTTCTCCTGGCCCTTTCACAGGCGGTAACAGAAGTTATGTAGATTGCAAGCATGCAAGCGATTCAACGCATATTTCTCCTTCATACTTATCATCTCTCAGGTCATAAGATATTTACTGGGAACGAATATGTTAGTGTGCGTATGTGTGTGTGAATCTTGAAGGTGTATATATTCGCATGTTTATGTGTGTTACTAGTCTTGTGTGTGCCTGTGTACTGCAAAAGAAACATCAAGGATATATCCTTTTTTTTTTTTGTATTCCATTGTACCCAATACACAACTGTACATGTTTCGTTTGCAGGATGCAGGCTTCAGTATTGCATGCCGTGCCTATGCATATTTATTCTTGCAGTTTTGTATATTCCTACGTGTCCGTTTTTTTTTTTTTTTTGTTCAGTATCACCCGTTTACAAACTGCAGAATGTTTTGAACACAAAATGGTTCACATCAGTAACGTTCACTGAAAAACTGCGTGTATTGCCGGCTATGTTTCGTGATGAATGTGAAGATGAATATCAACTATTCTGTTAAAGATTACTGATTACAGTATTTGCTTTTACTTTCAAATTTGCAAAGGCAGTTCTTTCTTAGCAACTAAAGGAACGGTTTTGGAATAAATAGCATCTTGGGAGGTACGGTATACACATTATTCATATCAAAATAAATCATCATATGGTGTGTATGCAACATAATGCGTAAAGCTGCAGCCTGCACTGAAACGATTACGATTAGGAAACATAAACCTTAAATCCATATTCTATAGTTACCCCTAATCATATGGTAGTTTTCAGCTATGACAAACGTTACCATCTTCAATGATCACCTTTTAGTTCGCCTTGCAAGCCTTCAGATGGCGCTGAGAAAGCGGCTCTCGGCGTCACATTTGACACAAAGGGAAATTACTGCAGTTACGCTTCTTTGGTTTATTTTCCATATTCATTGTGTTGTGTTGAGGTGAGGAGGAACAGTGACAGTCCAGTCCTCTGACTCGGCTCTAGCGAGGTCCAAGACACGGCTCCCCTACTATGGGCCGAGCATTTTAAACCAGCTTTGTTTTAACACGTTGTACTACAGGATGGCCTCGTTCAACAGCTTCGACCAGTTCGTCATGTGGATGAAGATGGCAAAGGGGGTTCCCGCGCCTCAGTACCGCCCACGCCCGCAGGTTTACCCTCCTCGGATAAACAACCGCTTCCTGATGAGGCCCCGAGCCCTGTTGCCCAACGGGTTTAACCTGAGGTACAACTACGAGCCACGGACCCGCGAGGAAACGGCGAGAGTTTGGAGCAGCGCTCCCGGGGGCGCTTACTTCCTGCGCCACAGACCGCCCCGTCCCGCGGCGTCTGAGGACACCAGCAGCAGCAGCAGCGACAGCCAGAATATCACGGTGTACAACTCCCCCGGCCACAGACGCGGAGGGCACCCCTTCTCCGCCATCAGGGAGTTGAGCAAGTGGCAGCGCGAGCAGTGGCAAGTCTCGAAGGAGGAGAAGAGAGAGGAGGACCACTACTACTCCAGCCAGTATCGCAGCGACGGGACGGACTACGACGACGACGGATACAACACCTTCGGCTACGACATGTTCGGCGGCAAGAGGCCCGGACACAACAAGAGGGGCTACGACAAGAGGGGTTACGACCGCAAGGGCTACAACTACTTCGGCTTCAACAAGCACGGCTACTCCCGCCACGACTACGGCGAGGACGGCTTCAACGACAAGGGCTACGACTGCGAGGGCTACGATCGCCACGGCTACAACGACTTCGGGCTCACCCGCGCGGACTACGACGCTGAGGGATACGATGCCTACGGGTTGGACTGCTACGGCTACGACCGCGACGGGTACAACGGCTACGGCGCGAAGCTCGAGGACTACGACGACAAAGGCCTGGACGAGTTCGGCTGCAACTGCTACGGGTACTTCAAGGGCGGGCGCGAGTTCCCAGACGATTTCGAAGAAGGGGAAGAAGAAGAAGAAGAGGAGGAGGAGGAGAAGAAGAAGAAGGATAAGAAGGAGGATATCAGCTGTGATCGAGGAAACTACAAGCACGAGATCTCGCCCACAGCGCCGGCTTCGCTCGCCTCCGAGAAGGCGGTGTTAGCCACGGCTCGGGAGATGGCAGCCCTAGCAATAGCTAAAGCGGCAGCTCAGGCAAGACGTCAACAACGGCACAGAACGTGACTGCGATCACCTCTTTTTTAAGCAGCTATTGGGAGGGATGTTCCCCCTTTTTTATGGCATGATTCTGACGTAAAGTGAATCTTTAATGACTTACTAACTGCTTATAACGAATTCAGATGTTATGAACTAACACGTTTTTGATGCAAGCCCTGTCATGTGTGTTTCTTTTTTAACGTAAACTTTTAACATGGTTTTATTTCTTTAACTCGAACTGTTGCATGTCCATGATCTGTGATTTCATTTTATGCATTTTATACCAAGATTTTACCCTGGAGCTGTTAACAGTTGTAATACTATTGCATGTCTGTAACTGTGATGTCATTGTATACGTAATCTTTTAGAAGGAAAGTCTAACCCCTGAGTCTGTGTTTTTTTTTTTAATACTCCTCTTTTGGTCAGTAATTATAATATCTGAGCACTGGGTTGGAACGTAAGTATCAGAGCGTAAAATACTTAACAATCCAGTTGGTGGTTACTTTCGGTAGAGGCGTCGCGTTCACTGACACGATGCTTCAAAACGTCTGAGGGAAGATGTCTTTGCCTGATTCGAATAAAAAGGTTCGCTCACAAGTTCGAATCTATTGCTTCAACTGAAATGGCACAGATCAAGCCTCATACATATAGCTGCTTAAATCAAGGCTTTCAGAAAACCTTGGCTCATTCTGGACACCTGTATCAATCACCCACCGGCTTTCTCATTTATTTTGTAAGGTACGTGAATTCATAAGTCTTCGGAACGTCTCTGAAGGGATTTGTTTCTCGGTTCATGAATCGTGAATCGTCGGACGCTGTTCTTTCTCCATTCCCACTGAATATTCTCGAGTAGGGTGACCAGAACTAAACACATTATTCATAGACCACCAGGTCTCCCGTGTAGTCCCACGTTGGTAGCGGAATCCGCCACACCGCGTGTGGGCGTCGCAGTATCATTGTGTCCAGCGGTCAGACACGAGAGCTGTTCCAGGTAAACTCACTCTACCTCTAAATTCGACTGAATAGTCGTACCAAACCAAAGTTCCAGGGATGAAAATTCGCCGATAGCGGGACGAAATTCGAACGCTACAACAAAAAGTTTTCGTAGCTTCGCGTAGGTGGTTTGGTCAGGTCACGTTAATCGAGGGTGGGATTTACTGTGTAGATTTACTGAGTGGATTTAGTAAGTCGTTTTAATCTCTTTTTTTAAGCATTGGATTTCTTGTCTTTTGTTCGCCTAATCAGCGTCGATCGTAAATCTCAAGCAGACGCCGTCATGAAATTGAATCTTGTAAGGTATTCATAAAATTACGATTACGGCTGAATGCGAATGATATTCAAACAGCAGGAGACGGTCACTGGGTGCTAACGAGGCTGCTGTTAAGTACAGCGAACAGCTTATCCTCAACATTGCCACTGTCCAAAGCTTATCGTAAGTTGACGGGAGAACCTGGGGGTCTGTATTTAGCATTCCGTGGCTTCTTCGGTGTAGCTAATCTTTCTTGATCTCCTCATGTGACTTTGGATTAAGCCTCTGTGCTTCCAGACCCAGCGTGTGGCGGTAAAGCCAAGGAGATAAGTACATAAATAAATATACTGTCTCCTGGTGTCCTGGGAGAGGTCCTGGTACGCTTGTGTGTCACCAGGATAGGAGTCCCGGTACGTGTGTGTGTTTCGCTAGGATGGAAACCGCGGTTCGCGTGACCCCATGATTGATATAAGGCGTGTGTGTGTGTGTGTGTGTGGGCGAGTCTCGGCCCAAAGGCGACTAAACTCACTTCCGAGTCGTTCGAGACAATTACCCGGATTAAAACCTTCATTCCTTGTAACCAGAGAAAGAGAGAGAGAAAGAGACGGGGAGTTTACACTTCCCCGGGCTGTCTCTTGGTGCTAATGTATTAGACCAGACCTTAAATCTCTCTGTGGGTCGGAATCTGTCAAGAAGTTCTGTCTTAAATCTCTTCCCACTTCTGACAGACTGTGTCTGTCTGATCCGGCAAATGCTAAGAGCCAAGATACTGGTTTGGGCTAAAATAACTTTTTATCCCTCGTACATCATCTCATCACAGTTCTTCGTCTAAAGAGTTCTGCTCCAAGTGTCGAGAAGAGACAACGAAATTCCACGACGAATCGTGTATGACGTTTGATCATTAGAATTACAAGTAGTGAACGACCCAATGAAAACTGTCTTTCCCAATGATCGAATTTACTACCGAGACAGCACCGGGATTCGAAGCGTCTCTGAAGCCCGAACTGTTTTCGTCTGAGAGAAGGAAAGAGAAGAGGAAGAGGAGGAGGAGGAGGAGGAGGACGAGAGGGTATTTTGTGAGACGATAGGTGACAAATAAGTTGCTCTAAGACGTTAATGATGAGATTGATAGTCCACAAGTGAAAAAGTGAGGCATATATATTCGTCCATGTCAAACTCAATTACAGAGTATAACAACCAGTCTCTCAAACACAATTAACTACTCGGCTGTGCCGCTTAACCGAGTGGTTAGTGTACCCAGCTACCACACAAATGGTACGTGGGTTCGAATCCTTGCTGTTAGAGGGCATTACGTGATATATATGTACATGTGTTTTCATTTTGTTTCAGCTGATAACTTGTAATGTTACGAGTAGATTATCACAGGCTGTAGAAAGTGCAGACAAAATCATTTTATGCCTTTTTCAGTCTAGTGAGAGAGGAAAGTCATCCTCCTTCCATAACTGTACGAATATCCCTTTTGGGGAAAATTGCTTCTATCAATTTTAAGGGATAATAAATTCATTTTCTCAAGTCTCCCGTTATAAGCAGATAATGGCCAGAAATTTATAAACTGTCTTCAGAGAAAACGGGGCTTGGATATTACCTGCCAGAGTTTGAAGACATCAAAATCTCATTTGCAATCTTTCCTCTTAATGGATTTCATTAGTATGCAAGGAGATGACGGGTGATAATCAGTCATTTTACAAATGGGTCCATTTACTGGCAGGGGAAGTGAGGTAAGTCTAAGATATAAAGACAAGGAGGAGAACCTTGAAATGCTGGGGGGAGAGGGCATAATTAGAATATCACTAAATTAGATATTCACGGGTCGTGTGTTATTCTGAATAGAATATTCAGGGTTATTACAATCCAGCGTGTTATATTTCGCTCATTAAAAAGACAGAGAAGAACAGTTTTATATACTGACAAGAAACTAACATATTTCTGTCCATGGTTGACAGTTATTATCATTTTGATACGACACAAAAAAACAAAATTAAAAACTTAAAAAACGTACAAAAGAATAATGTTTATAGACCCAGCTATAAAAGCTAAAAAGGTTATAGGAATAAGGATGGACGCAAGAAAGAAGGAAGGCAATTAAAAACAACTCCACTATAGAAGGAGAGAGCGAGGCACCATTGCGGACAATACAGAAAGACGAGAAAAGTTGAATGTTTATGTCTTTACGATACAGGGCACTTATCTCCCTCGTGACATTTACGTTCGTTGATAAGATGATTAATAATCTGTCTTCGGTAGTACACAGCTCGGTGTCGCCCTCCCTTCCTTGCTCGTTGGGCGTGACTTCAAGATCTCGGCACGCTCGTTAGCTCCCGTGAACAAGCCCTCACCGCTCGTTTAGACGTGACCAAGCGGGGATGTTCGGAGATTTAGAGAGAACGAGAGAGAGAGAGAGAGAGAGAGAGAGAGAGAGAGAGAGAGAGAGAGAGAGAGAGAGAGAGAGAGAGA
>JAYMFT010279788.1:0-10507 GCA_038088735.1 Panulirus argus | reverse complement strand
CCCCCCCCCCTCTCTCTCTCTCTCTCTCTCTCTCTCTCTCTCTCTCTCTCTCTCTCTCTCTCTCTCTCTCTCTCTGTCACCCTCAAATCATCGCGCGTATTCCATAGATTTCATCACGTCATGTTGATGCTGCAGCCGATCCATTTGCGGACAGACACGTCGGAGTGACGACCTTGTTGCGCGATGGCGTGATGGTCTGCAACTGGTCGGGATGATGACGACGATGCCATTGCTTGTATCGTTTAGTTTCGGACGCCGTTCCTTCCCCGCTCCCTCCGCGACACGGCTGTGTCAAGAGCACGGTGGCACAGCAGACGTGCCAGTGTTTGGAATTCCCTTTCTCTTTCGCTTTTAGATTTACTGTAGTGTGGTCGACTTTGTAAATGAAGACGAACAGTGAGTCGAGCCAAGTGGCAGATGCTCACTGTTCTTCTCGTTCACACAAGCGTCTTGTTCTCCTCGCCTGCTCTGAAGTTGTTCTTGAAAGAGATGATGAAGAAGAACAAAAAAAAAAAAGCAGAACATTCATTCTATTTATGAGTAACTTCATTGCTCATAAATGTACGTATATCACGCCACCGCTGGAGGTGCGAGGGAATAGGAGACAATACCCGTGCCGACGTGGGTCTCCTGGGACACCACCCGTGGAGGACAGGCGACGGAGACCAGACGAGGTCCTGACCCGTGGAGGTCAGACGCTAGACGCCAGGCGAGGTCCGGGGTATATCCTTCTCGAGGCGGGGGCGGCGTCTGGCTAGGGGTCGGAAGCATGAAGGGCGTGCCCTCGAGCGCGCACACACACACACACGCACACACAGAGCAAGCAAGCAAGCGAGCATTCTTCTCCGTGCTTCTAACGGGACTATACGGCCATTCCGCTACCCGTCCAGCAGCAGCGGAGGTGGTCGCTTTTTAGAGGAAGCCCTCAGAGGATCTTGCTGGTGAGGTAGTCCCCCAGCAGGAACAGCAGCAGTTGGGAGGGTCTTTTGAAGTGCAAAGGTCGGTCGATATTACAGACTGAGGTCTTCCTCCAGCGGTAGAAGAGGAGGCAGCGTTTTTTTTTTTTTTTTTCAAGTTGCAGCCGTCAGACGGTCGTGCTTGATAAGGTCCTTCTCCAGCGGTAGGAGTTGAAGCAGCGGTTCTTAGACGCAGGGGCCAACGGATCCTTGTAGGGAGGTGAAGCCCCTTCGTCCAGATAAAACTGGGGGGAACCCTGATGTTTCAGGAGAGAAGATTTTAAGAGTTCACTCTACAGGTACTGTATATTGTGACCGTCAGGTGATTGATGGCTCTAGATGGGGAGAGAGGGGCTGGTTCTAGCGATGCTAGGGTGAATATTGTGCTGAGGGCGGATGGTGAGTGTGTGGGGAGGAAAGGACGTGGTCGTGTTTGAGTTGGTAGACACTAGGTGTCCCCAGGACTGGGAGACGAAGATGGAAGGGGAAGGAGGAGGACTGAATGGTGGGAAGAGAGGAGGAGAGGTTGGTGGGGAGAGGGGAGGATTGGATGGTGGGGAGAGGTGAAGACAGGCTGGTGGGGAGAGGGGAAGAAGAGACTGGTTTGGAGAAGGTAGGACATACTGGCGGGACGAGGGGAGAACAGACTGGTGGGGAGGGCCCACAAGATGGTGGGGAGATAAGATAAAAGTCACCAGACACCACAGATGAAACATCTTCATCTGATAACAGAGGTGAAAATGAGGAAAAAAGAGGGAGCGAGAGAGAGAGAAAGAGTGAGGAAGGTTGAGGAAATAACAAGATAATTCCTGGCCATTTAGGTGTTTGTCAACGTCTGTAATTGTAGGAAGGAAACGAATTATCATCATGGTGTTGGTCGGGTGCTGAAGGTGTGGGCAGGGTCGTGGCTCGGGTAGGAGGCGGGCAGGCCAGCAGCCTCCAGCATAAAGCCCCAGGCACAAGGTTCGACTCCCCCCGCCCTGTGTTGAGCCCTCAAGGTGGAGTGCTGGCCGCAACTGTTACTTGTCGATGTGTCCCGCTGGGGGCTTGTGAAACCATCGGAGGGAGGCTTGTAGGATGGGTTGGGGGGTTACCAATGCCAGGGCGGAGAGACTTGTAGATTGTGTTGGAAGTTGCAGCTCCAGAAGACGACGACATGTAGACTGTGTTAGAAGTTTCATTATAAGAACAAGTACAAGTTTTTTTTTGCAGTGTCACAAGTTTGTAGACCATTTTGTGGGCTTGTTGGCCATATACAGGGCTCTAGGCCGTACTGGAAGACTGCGGATTAATTGGGTTGAAAATTGTTAGATTGGTTGAGTTTCTTGTAGAGCGTTGTAGAGCTTGTTGAAGACCTGTAGGACCTTGCTACAGGGTTGTTCAAGGATTTGGACCCTGTTGTATTCTTGTTGAAGACTTGTAGACCATGTTAAAGGTTTGTTGAAGACCTGTAGAGCATGCTACAGGTTTGTCGTCGACCTGTATAATCAGCTGCAGTCTTCTTCAAGACTTGTAGACCTCACTAGAGTCTTGCTGAAGACCTGTAGATCATGCTACACGTTTGTTGAAGACCTGTATACTGTACTACAGTCTTGTTGAAGACCTGTAGACCATGCTATAGCTTGTTGAAAACCTATATACAGAGCTATAATCTTGCTGTAATATCCTGCTTGACGGTCCCGCATCATATATGGAGGCTTGTCAACTTTACTTTAAGCTTGTGGATTAGGTTTGAGTTCCCGCGGTTGTGAGTTAGTCGCACTGTCTTCGGGGCATGTATATTCTACTGAGATACTTTTAACTTAGGTTAAAGCCATAGACACAGGACGGAGATTTAAGACGTACGTACATTACAGAGGCTTGTAAATCTCCATGAAAGTTTGTGAATCGTGTTTTAGGCTTGTAACCTTTACTGGAGACCTGCCGAGGTCACGCGCAGACCATCTTGGAAGCATGGAGACCACAGCTGGTGCTTGTAGACGTGCCTTGTGGGCACCGGTGGCTTGTAGAATTTACCGGTATCTTGCGCTCAATGCAACTTGCCCTGGAGACTTACAGAACACAGTACAAGTCGTGCCGCACCTGTTGGGAAAATAGTATAATGATAACTTCTATAACTCTTTGAGTACAATATAATGGAAGATAATAGCTTTAATAAGAGGTAATTGGCCGTATTCTGGAAAGAAGTGAAATATTTCGAACCATCATCACTGTCAGGTTGGGAGTTATATGAGGTGAATGCCCCCCCCCCCCTCCAGTGGACTCAGGTGGATCGCGTTGCCTCGGGTGGAGGATTCTGGAGTCTGGTGGAAGGCAGACTGAGGCAGGACTCTGGAAGGGCTAAGTGCATTGCTCGGGTCAGAGGTGCTCTGCTTGGGGTGAGGGGCAAGAGACGCACGCGAGGAGGGGAGGCCACTTGATGGTGTGGGGTAGAGAGAGAGAGAGAAAAAAAAGGCAGTTGCTTGGGAAAGATTGACTGCCAGAGATGAACGCAGTGATGGTGTGGGAAGGGCTTGCAGGTCCCAGGGCAAGACGAGCGCTGGTGAGGGTGTGGGCAAGAAGCGGCGGCCGTGGCGAAGAATTGCATTCATGGACAGAAGTGAAGGTTTCGTCGTCCAGAGTTCAGAGTGCGTTCGAGGAGGGCGTGCAAGGCAAGGCCTGGCGATCACTGGCACCCATGGGCACGTCTGTCGGGCGGGTGTTCCCCGCTGGGCACGTCTGCTGAGCAGGTTTTTGCTCTGCTGGGCACGTCTGCTGGGCAGGTGTCCCCTGCTGGTGTCACAGGCACATGTTACATGATAAGAAGAGATAGCAGAGGGACCTCATGCTCCATGACGAGGTTATCTGAGGTCGTAATCTTATTTGTCGTAGGGACAGGATACTAAAGTAGAAGGCATCTCCTCCCCAACCCACCCACCTCTCCCTCCGGCTCAACAGCGGGCGGGGAAGGAAAAAGAATGCTGAGAACGAAAAGCTTGCAGTATGGAGAAACTATACTGCCATGGAGATTCAATGGGAAAATGCGGACGGGAAAGATTCTTTACTCTAACAGCAGTGGATTTCTACCGGCAGGACTCCCCAACCTGAAACACGAAAGAATTGAACAATATGATATACATTCTTTACTCCAGATGTCACAGGGATGAGCAAATAGGTTTCTTGTGACGACAGAAGTAAGATGTCTTGTGCCGTTGCTTTAAGAAAACGGGTGGAGGCAGCTGGTAGAGTTACTGGCTAGAGCAAGTGCCGGGGATGGAGAGAGAGAGAGAGAGAGAGAGATACAGACAGACAGAGCAAGACATGCATGCACGGAGAGGAGTAGAAATGGGAAGCAGTTAATCCATTTTTAAATAGGAGGTGGATTGGTTTGGGTCGGGGCATGATGCTCGGAGAAGAGGTGGGGGGACGGAGATGATCGTTGGGGCAAGAGATGCATGCCGAGGGAGCAAGAGGTGCAGTGATGGGGGCAAGACAGCGCCGGGGCAAGGAGGAGTTCATACCAGCCATCTGGGGAGCGGAGAAAGTGCCTTTGAGAAGGAGCAAGTCGACTGGCCCGGCCTGGGGGTGGTGTAAGGAATGTATTAAGTAAACATTGGAGATCGTCCACGGCCGGCCGGCTTGGAGGTGGTGATATATGGTGCCTGCAGAGCACGGGTGGTAAACGGTGGGCGGAGGGGAGGGGATAGAGTTATGGGGCTCTGCCTGGGTTGTGTACACACACGCACACACACGCACACGCACGCACGGACGCATGTTTGCGATAGACGCGCCGCTCCATGAAACCGTGTTCTCCCTCCAAGCTACATCAGTCTGAGACAGCTCAGTATTAGCCGACCGCCAGTTCCCCACAAGTCACCTAACAGTTCCTAAAATCACTTCAGCAGTCCCCATAAAGATCTAACGTTCCCTAAAAATCAGTTCACCAGTCTCCCACAAAATAATCACCTGCCCGCCCTTAAAATCACTGCCAGTCTCTACAGTCACCTGATAGTTGTGGGAAACGGGGAGAACTGAGAAGGGTGAGCACTGGGGACTGACTCCCTCGCGTCCCCTTCCCCTGCGTCAGTCCCCCCTTCTTCGCCGATGTGAAACACCTCCACTTCTTTTCCACGATCAGTTCACCGCCACCACCTGCCAGAGACTAATCCACCCCGTCACCACCTGTGCCTCCCAGCTTAACCGCCCAGCCCTAACGTCCCTCTAAGTCGGTGCAAGACTTTCAAACCGTTAGGCAGACACACAGCCAAAAGATGAGGCGCTCCACAGCACCCACTGTGTTGCCTCTGAAGCTCCACAGGGAGCTCGCTCACCCTGAGCTGGCCAAACCCCTCCACCATCAGTGATTCCCTCCGTCATCAGCGCTTCCCCTCCATCATCATAGCTTCCCTCCATCATCATAGCTTACCTCCATCATTCAAAATGCCTCGTTGATTGGAAGACTTGACGCGTCTCTGCAGTACCGAGGTCAACAGGTCCACAATCTCCCAGTGAGTTACGATCCATTGCCAACAGCCTCCCTGATCCTCAGCCACTCTGTTAAAGTTCTGTGTTTAGTTGAGCCCACCCAGACAAGTTCCAAATAGAGCTCCTGTGCTGTTAAGTAATATGGAGGCCTCCTTTACCACCCATTGCCACGTTTCCTTGATTTATTATTTCCTGCAGCAGCCTCAAGAAGCGCTAGACCCCTGTGGCTCTCACATTTGTTAACTTTAAATTCTTTGAACCTATTCAACTACGTATACACCGTGATGAACCCTGGAGCTACGGAGAAGTCTCACCCCAAGGCTTGTGAACTTCCTCAGTGGGCGTCGTCAGGCTTGTATGTTTCCGAGGGGCCGATCTCCACCTTCCAGTCCCTCACCTGTGGCATCCCACAGATCACGGAGGGTGGGACCCCCTTGTGTCTCCTCATCCTTATAGGTGATGCACCTGATGGATGCGCTTACTCGATGGAAGTACATCATCGCCTCTACCAATGGTTTCAGCAGTCCACCACTCTTGCATCAGCCTTCGTAAGGCCCTCAACGGCTTCCACAACCGGACCACCGGCAACAGCGTTACCGTCAACCAAAGCAAAACCTTAGTTACTCACATCAGCCTCGCTCCTAACCCCATCCCAGCCCCCTTCAGCCACCTCCAGGTTGTTCAGTCAACCAAGCCACCCAAAATCAGTTTGGACGATGAACTCAGCCGAAAGGAACACGACAGTAGTATCTTCAGTTCCTCCGGCTATCGTTTCTGCATTCTTCGTCGACTCGAGGACCCTAGAGCTTCCTTGCGTCTGAACTCAAGGACATCGACGTAGCTTCCATTTATCCCAGACTCGCCCTGCCCGGTTTTGTTACCAAGTCCACCACGCAACAGATTCTGTCAGAATAGGTGGGAGAAAGAGGGCATGCGAACTCCATCGCCGTTCCCTCGAGCATCGCCTGCCGAGGGGTGCTAAAACACCCTGTCCTTCCCAGCTCTCTCCCCCCGATCACCTGGACCTCATCCGACACTTCGTAAAGACACTGCCGCTCCACCCTCACCTCCTCCTCCTCCCCCAGTATTGCACAGTCCGGCACCACAGCTACATCGAGCCCGTCCGGAGCTCGTACAGACCTCCAGAAGAACTGCCTCGTCCCAACCTAAGCCAACGCTCCAAAGGCTTTGGGCCAAATGTCTTTTCGTCTGGCGGCCCCTCCCACCCGCTCAGGGTTCACGGGTCGCCACTTAAGTAGCAGACTACCCCCTCGGTGTCAACCACCCTCCCCTCCCTTCCCCATACCTTTAATAGATCCCTGTTTGCGGTGTGTGTGTGTGTGTGGGGGGGGGGGTGGAATTCCTCTATATTTTCATCCCTTTGGTTGCAGTTGATTCAATAAACGGATAATAAACATCATTATCCTTCCTGCATACACTCCCCCCCCCCCCGCGTTAACTACAGGAATGCATTCATATCTGAAAAAAGAGGAAAATTGCATTACACTATCAGATGTATATTTATGTGTGTGTGCTGTTACATAATGACAGGAATTCACGTCGAAACAAATTTCACCCAGACGCCATCATCACAAACGAGGGAGCGAACACCTGCGCGATGCACATGTGCGAAGAGCAGAGATGACCTTTGCATTCGGGTGGTGGACGGACCGCAGCTGCCACCCCTGCTGCACTTAAGGACCCCCGACACGACCCCCCCCTTTTTTTTATACTGATAGCTTCAGACACGCCAGATAACTGCGGTCCCGAGCGGTAAATATGTAGGCCCGTAGTAAATACGTAGGTCCTCAGTAAATATGTAGGCGCATGGTAAATACGTAGGGCCCCACGGTAAATATGTAGGGCCGTGATGAATATGTAGGCTAGTGGTAAACATGAGAGACCTGTAGCAGGTACATATGTGAGCCATGGCGGCCTGTTTCGTCGTGCAGCGTCGTTTTGCCGGACGGGACGACAAGTCGTCACAGTCCCGCGTTACCGTAAGAGACGACATGTCGTCGCAGAGCCTCGTCTTACCGGACGGGACGACAAGTCGTCGCAGACCCGCATCACCGGACAGGACGACAAGTCGTCGCGGAGCCTCGTCTACCGGGCGCGACGACAGAAGCCGCCCAATTGGTCGCATCTGGACTGGGCTAAACCGTTTGTTCAGTTGGGGGCTCTCTACGAGGGTGGGGCTGATTGGATAGGGGCGTCGACCTTATAATATTTATGATCTGGTTCTAAACAGGTATTGTTACGTCATGTCACAGCCCGGCAAATCTATCGGGTTCAGACTCTTCACCGCAGAATGCTGAGAATATCAGTGTACTAAATTTCACTGCTCTCTCTCTCTCTCTCTCTCTCTCTCTCTCTCTCTCTCTCTCTCTCTCCACGGGAAAGTTTTTCACATCTACAGTACGATAGATTTTGATCGCTTGGGTCATCGTCGCCTTTCCACGTCGTCATCGTCTGAGGTCACCGTTCTGAGCAGTCGCTTATCTGCATCGCCCGACGATCGCCAGTACAGTCGTACCCCGTCACGAGGAGGGGCTCACCACATCGCGCTTGACGCACTCCACTGTGTAACCCTTTTATGATAATTATCACTCGGTGTTACCGGACTCCGCCTGCAGAGAGGTTACACCGCGGGCGAGAGAAATTAACCTCTGGCTGGGTTGTGTCATTGCGAGTGCGGCAGAGTCTCTCCTCGAAAGAACTCCTCGCTCCGTAAGGAGTCTGCATTTCCCTGCCACTGGAAGTAGCGCAGCCTTGGGGATGCAGGAGCCTTCGGAAGGGTCGTGGGGAAGCTCTCTACCTTCTCATGTCTTTCCCAATAGCTATGACCAGGTTCATTTCAAGAGACATGTTTTTCACTTTCTGAAAAATTTGTAATTACTTTCCCTGTCTGTTTTTCCCCTTCTCTCTCAGTTCTCTATATTTCAATTAGGGCCCGGCCTTGATGTGGACTTTTGTCCGTGACTGGAGCCTTCAACATTAAAAAAAAAAACATACTACACACTGCTGGTGATATACTGCACATTGCTAATGACATACTACACTCTGCTAATGACTTACTACACACTGTTGACAGGGAACTCACTGTGTCCTGTGATTTCACCGTGTCACCCGAAAGTTAATGATAATTAAGGTTCGCACACACACTAGGTTTATTGAGAATACAGATGGTTTGAGGAAACACTGGCTATGCGTCCGTCCGCTACAGAGATTGCAAGGCAACTCCATACTGACTGACAAACTAATAGTAACGCCACAAGATGATGACAAAATAATAGTGACGCCACTCATGACAAGAAGGCTGCACAGCGCCTGAGCTCGCGCGTATAGCCACGGAATACATAGTTGATAAATCAAATATATGGAGTCAGTATATGTGGGTAACAGTCACATATCTACACCTCCCTACCCCCTTTGCGCCTGAAGCAGAGGCGTAAGCGGCTGGTTTCTGAGCCTTGATGACCTGCGGGGGGGGGGGGTTGGAGGATTTATTGAAGACTGGGAGCAGGGACCACAGGGATGTGGGTGAGGAGTTCAGCACTGGGATCCGGTATGGGGCGTAGGAAGCGACGAATACGCCAACCTTGTCCCGCGGTGGATGTCCGGGTTCTGAATCCTGACATGGTCACCCACGGACAGTCTGGGAAGGGGGCGGGCATGGTTGTCGTAATGGGCCGTGACTTGGTCGGTGCGGGCGACGGCACGTCAGTCACAGTCCTCCGTGCGTTCTTGCCACTCTGCGGTGAAAGAGGAGGGGTGTGCGGGAACGCACGTACGTAGTGGATGGCCGTATAACACCTGGGCTGGTGACCTTCCTTTGGTGGTGGGAGTATTCCTTAGTTCCAAGAGGCCCCTGTCAAATTCCTCGGTGTCGATGTTACCTGAGGGGGCTGTCTTCATAATGAGGTGTTTAACAGACTTGACAGCCGCCTCGGCATGGCCGTTGGACTGGGGGTAGTATGGGAAGATGACGTGGTGTACTCCCCAACGTTTGACAAAGGCCAGAAACTCGGAGCTGGTGAATTGAGGCCCTCCGTCAGTCCTGAGGCGGAGGGGAACACCAACTCCCCTGAAGAACCTGCAGAAGGCCCTGATGGTACGGGAGGTAGTAGTGTCGGTACCACAGGGAGCGATGGTGGACCATCCAGACAGTCGGTCTGCGATGACCAGGAAAGCTTTGCCTCCCACGGTGAAAAAGTCCGTGGAGACCGACTCGAACGGTCTGGTGGGGACGTCATCTGACGGCAGAGGCTCCCGTTGTTGGCTAGGCTGCACGGTCTGACACGGTTCACAAGCTTGAACGGTGGTGGTGATGTCCGCGTCGATTCCTGCCCAAAAAACGGTCTGTCGAGCCCTGCGGATAGTTGCCTCCGACCCACGGTGGCTGCCGTGAAGCCTGGTGAGGATGCGGCGTTGGTGGGCTGTGGGGATGACGATCCGTTGGTTATATAGAACCAACTCACCATCGACATGCAGGTTATCCCGTAGTTTCTAATACGGGAGTACGGACGTGTGGAGCTCGTACCGGTTGGGCGGAAACCCTGACGTGACGTAGTTGAGTAGGCGAACGTAGTTCTGGTCGGTCCTGGCTGCGTCGCGGAGTTCTTGTAGGTTCCGGTCCGGTCCTTGGTTCGAGTCGTCGATGTCCTCGTTGATAGCGGTGTTAACCACTCGTCTCAGGTGCGTGGCTACGTCTGTACAGAAAGTCTCATCCTTAGGGGTGGGGTGGCTGGCTGGTGCTCGCGACAGAGCATCAGGAATTGGCAGTAAGTTCCTGCAGCGCCAAACACCCGTGAAGAGAAACTGAGAGACTTTCTCTTTGAGCCTTTGTAGACGAGGGTTCTCCACCGCGTCGAGTATAGGGATCAGCGGGCGGTGATCCGTAATCAAAGTGAAGTTGGGTAGTCCCGTCAGGTACAACTTGCGCTTGGACATGGCCCAGACGGCACCTAGGAGCTCTTGTTCAATCGTGGCGTAAAGTGTTTCTGCGCAGGTGAGAAATCTGGAGCCACACTGAACTAGGCAGATTCGTCCCTGGCCATGATCTTGTAACAGAGCGTAGCCTAGTC
>JAYMFT010279777.1:0-10507 GCA_038088735.1 Panulirus argus | reverse complement strand
ATATATATATATATATATATATATATATATATATATATATATATATATATATATATACACATACACGATCTAGTCAGGAGACTTTGGGGGGCTATTTCAGTACGTTGCGTCTGCCTTACTGGGAACTATGGGTGGAGGTGAGGGTGTTGCCTTCCTTCCTACCCAAGGTACGATCCCCTGAAATTCCCGATGTGCAGTTTTGGCTTATCTTTTCCAGTGGGTTACCTTTATGAGTGGCTTATCTGTAGGTAACGTACTAGCTACTAGGTCCTGCTAATGTATCTAATGTCCATCACTCACACATGAATAGTATATCAAACGGACACAAAAGCCAGTTTCTCCACAAAACCATCATTTCTAGGATATTAAGATCCTGAGTCAAGGCTTACGATAACAGGTTACAGATGAGAGCAGCAGTTAACAGGCGAACAAGAGGTGGTATAGTCTTAGTAAGAGGAGAAGGAGGAGGCGCAGCTAGTGTGGTGGTGACGTGTAAGGCGAAGAGATAATGTCTAGAAGTACAGTTGGTTGTGGGGTTGAGGAGTTTCAAGAAGGGCGCGCCTTCCGACGCCCCTGCGAACTTGAGAGAGAGAGAGAGAGAGAGAGAAAGAGAGAGAGAGAGAGAGAGAGAGAGAGAGAGAGAGAGAGAGAGATTTACCCCATCTCTTGAACCATTTTTTCTCCTCTTTACCCATGACGAAATTTTGCCATTAGTTCGGGCTATTGCCTGGCGCTCACCGTAACGGAATTGGAAAGTTGAGAATAAAGAGCCGTGTGTGTCAAGTGTTGTCTAGTGTTATGTGTAAGATGGAGTGTATGAGTGTGTGTGTGTGTGTGTGTGTGTGTGTGTGTGTGTGTGTGTGTGTTCATACACGACAAGACTTAATGTCTTTACATCTGAAAACAAAAATCCGTGCAAATATTACTTCCTGTATAAATAATCAAATATAATGATGAGTGTCTCAAGCGGTAGGAAATATCACGTGTTGCAAGTTGAGTGTGTCATACAGACTCTAATCTTCAATAAAGACTGGAAGTACACCCACGCCCTCAGACAACGGTGTGACACTTGATCCGATCATCAGAAAACACTGAAAGAAAGTCAGACACAACGGAATGCATATAGTAACAGACCGCTGGATCCTTTCGAGGTTGTGTGTGACAACAGAGAAGATCAGAAACATGATGTTTATGGTAATTAGCGTCAGCCGGAGCCCTAATGTGCTTTATTCATATCGTTTCTTCTTCAACGTGTCTATGATGCTACTTTCAACTTACTGGTTAGACATTCCATATATTAACGATCTTATTGAAGAAAAGTATTGTCTCATGTGCGGAAAATGTTTGCCCTCGAACTTGCGTCCATTAATACGAGTGAAATGTAACAAATCTAGTCTTTAAGTGGCTGTCTTATATCATGATTGCCAAAGCCTTTGATCATTATAAACACCTGCATAAAATCTCTAGCCAATCTTCCCTTTTCAAAGGTGAATCCGTCTTACTCGTCAAATCGGCTGTTATGGGATCTGCTTTTCAGTCAGTCCTGGAATCCTTGTGTCTTTTTGTTTCACTTAGGGGGTCCAAACCTGAACACAGTATTCCAAGGTGAGGACGTCCGCACCAAGGAACTTAAAAAAAAAAAAAAGATGAGAAATTGTTTCTTAAGACGTTACTTCAAACGCCCTTTGCCCATGAATCTGAAAGCATTATTTGTATTTTGTTATGTTCCTCTGCCTTACATACTTAACTTTAAGTAGTCTTTTATCCCCCAATTAATGTAGCTCAAGTGAGGTCATCTTATGACGAAGCTTTTCGCTCGAACTTCTGAAGCGTAAAACTCTGTGCATGCCGCCTGTGAGTCAGTCCGTTAGTTTGTGTGTGTCAGCTGACAGCTGTAGATTTTCGTTATCTATTTCCGCTTTACTTCTAAATTCAATGTCGTCTACAGACTCTGATATCCCACGGTATATATGAGGCTGTGTCATATTGATGTATGTACCAGAGATGAATTTGGTTCTACGACTGATCCCTGTGGCACCTTCAACACGCTCAGTGACCTTGATTGCCTAAAACACTTGACTCCATCCACACACTAAGACCAACAAAGTGTTCCATTTACTGTATGTTGAAAGTTCCATTCCTTTCTGTTTACTTTTGCCTATTTGCTCATGATTTACTTTAATGCTTACAGCTGTTTTTAATGTGTATTTAATTTGATTTTATATATTTATTTTACGTCACTCACTTAACTTGTCATTTTCTTTAATTTACATTTATATTATTTGCTATATTTGCTTACTTATTTTCTCTAATATCTCTATGACTGGTGGTTATCACTTCAGTCTTCAATGACTATGCATTGGTTTCAGTTAACCTTGTTTGTGCCACAGTCACGGTTATATGCTCTCAACCATATGTTCTTAACCATGTCTGTGTCGCAGTCACGGCTATGTGCTCTTTACCTTTTATGTGACACAGTCACAGTTACATGTTCTTTACGTTTATAGTGCCAGTCACGGTTATGTGAGTTAACATTATTTGTGCCATAGTCATGGCTATATGTTCTAAACCTTGTCTGTGCCGCAGACACGGCTATGTGTTCTTAACTTTGTCTGTGCCACAGTCTCAATTATATGATCTTGACCTTGTCTGTGCCACAGTCACGGTTACGGTCTCTTAACCTTGTCTGTACCACATTCACGGCTATATGCTCTTAGCCTTGTCTGTGCCACAGTCAAGTCTATATGCTTTATATCCTTGTTTGTGCCACAGTCATGGTTGTTTACTCTAAACTTCTCTGTGTCACAGTCACAGCTCTACTCTCTAAACCTTGTCTGTGCCGCAGTCACGGCTATACTCTCTTAACCTTGTCTGTGTCATAGTCATGTCTATAGAATCTTAACTTTGACTGTGCCACAACCACGGCTGCAACCACTTACTTAATCTTGTCTGTGTCACAGTCATAGGTAATTACTTTATTTTTTTTTTTACTTTTGTACCTTTAACATTGTCTGTGTTACAGTCACGACTGTTTTGCCCCACTAACACTACAACTATTTTTGCAGGACTCCCTTGAAGCCGATCAGATAGATGGTATGTATGAGGGGCGCTGGCGCCTTCACCCCTCTCTCCCCTCCTCCCTCGCTGGACCTACCTTACACGGAACTGACCCATAACAGTGCTCCCCTGCCCATGGGGAGTGATCTGTGCCTCTTACCCATCCTCCCTCAAATCTGTGTTTTACAAACCCCTCCAAGTTCGGGCTGCCACCATATCTCTTTACCTTCTTATTGCTGGCTGAAAACTCTCGCCATTTTTAGTTTTAATGGAAAGTTATCGCCATTTTTTTTTTTCTATTTAATCTCACTGAAAAGTCTCTCTCTTTCTCTTTCTTTTGCCTTTTTAGTTCTAACAGGCATCTAACGGATATTTCTAACGGCTGGCATCTTCCGACTGCTAGGTAGTATTTCCCACCGTAATTCTAGGGTTTAGCTCTTGCCTTGTAAGTTCTGGGTAATAAATATCTAAATATTTCCGACTATAATCTTTCATCTCTTAGTTGGAGGTAATGTCTCTCGCCGCTATAGCTGTTACTCCTCCCTCAATCCAGCAGTCAGCTATATTCTAGACGTCCAATATATCCCTGAATATCTAGCTGTCGTTCACTCTGGAAATATCCACAGACATCTCACCGTTAGTTTCACACGTCAGGCACTACCGTGAGGCTACATCATCGTCAATGGACGGATCTGCCTCGTCTAGGAGTATCTTTTTGCTCAAAAGGAGTCCATCTTACCCTGCTCCTGTGTGGAGTGCAGCCTCGAAGTTGCAGGAGCCCGATGAATGGGGTTGTCTCATTTATTTCAAATGTCCTCTCTCTTGCCCTTCAGTTCTAGCTGACATCTCTCTATCTCTCTGCCCCTAGATCTAGTTATCATCCCCTGTGTCTCCCTTAGTCCAGCCCTTGGCTCCAGATGTCATGTGCCCCTTTGAGACCAGCTCTTGTGTCTTCCCTCAGTCCCAGTTGATGATAGACTCATTTAGTCCATTTAGTGCCAGTTGCCATGCCATGCCTACCATCTCTTATATTTTCTCTCTCAACAGCAGCAAAAAAAAAAAAAAAGAAAAAACTCCGAAAAGACAGCGCACTCTATCAGTATTTGATCTTTTTTTGTCTAATGATACTAAATTTCTAGAAGCATATTAGCACCTAATTTCTAGTACTTCCTGTTCTATGAAACGGTATGTATCCTCCGTACTTCTCTCATTAGCGAGCTTAGATTCTGCGTATGTAAACTGTTCAGTGGTGGTTCCAGTGTCTCTATGAATATTCAATTATTTCTCTTCGATCTGAGGCCAGTGTGTTCAATAATTATTTCTGTTAACATAGATCTTCGTGTAGTTATTCATATGCAAACTACCGTCATACACCAAAAGTTAAATTGAACCTGTCTCATGCAAATCGTTCATTTGACATCAGCTCTTGTGTTCTTCCGTGAGATGATGTTCATGAAGAACTTGTTGATACTTTGAACATAACAGCATCAGTGGAATTAAAATGCTCGTGAGTAGGTTAAGAGAGCTGGATATCTATAAATGAAGCAGAACACGGGTTCATAACTTCAGAGTTGTAAATGGTGTGATTCCACAGTGGGTTGTGATCTTCCGAAATGCGTCATGGCCTTCCACTATGGGTCATGAATCTTGAACAGTGGGTTAAGGCCTTCGGCAGTGGGTCATGACCTTCGGTAGTTGGTCATGACTTTCCACAGTGGGTCGTGACTTTCCACATCGGATCCATACTTTAAACCGTGGGTTAATACCTTTCACAGTGGGTCAGAAAAAAATAAATCTTGCTAACGAAACTAAAGTCAGTTCGACGTCTTGGTCTCCGCTCAAAACTCTTGTGGAAGTTGAAAGCAAAGAGGCTGTATAACGTTAAAAGTAAAAATAATATTCATACTGAAGTGACCAGCTGGTTAACCTTGTATCTAAGAAGAAAAAAAAGGAGGTCGATATTTCATTCATTCTTTTTTTAGTTAACCCTTGAAGATTTTTTTAAACTATTCTTATCTTTACAAGTTCATCAATGCCTTTATTTCTTGAGGCTGCGATAAAAATGTATTTTAAAGCATTTCGCTGGACACAAAGGTCAGCGAACCAGTTGCGTTCTAAATATCAATAACCAAAGATCGTAGAATCAGACATATTATTTAAATGTGCTTCTACACTCAGTTATCAATAAATCTACAATAACTTTAATCACTGAACGTACACAGACATATGTATTTCGATGCCCCATAACTTCTTTAAACTAACTGTAACTCGTATCGCGAGGGTAGCGTTATCCTGGTGCCGTTGGTATGAGTATATGAGAATAGATTGATCACTGACACTTTCCACGGAGATTTGATTCGTATTCAAATACTATTCATTGAATACGTATGGAGTATCGTATACGTAGCTCATGCGTATATAAATTCATCCACGTATGAAGATAGCAATACACGCAGACGACTGAGGAAGTATTACCATCCGCAAGAAATTTGTCTAATTTTTTTCTTAACTCGATTTTTGTTGATAACAATGATTCTCTTTTGTTTATTACTCTTTTATGGATTATTTTATTATTCATTCCTGCAACCAATGGACAAGGTGAGTGAGATGTGCTGTTTTTTTCAAATCTAATACTGAAGTGGCTGACAAAGCTAATAGTGTTATCATAATGAAATGTTCTTCATAAACTTTATTCACTATCATGTTGATATCCACTGTGTTATATTTGTTCAGTAAAGATATCATTTTTGCTTTTATTCTTATAAATGGGGTTAGTAGTAAAGGAAAGGACTTCTGACTTAAGCAATAGGTGGTGTCATATATCAACCCAGCATCTTTATAATCTGTGTCTTCTTGATCCTCTTGATTCATCTGTCCCGTACACGCCCCTCTGTCTTCACTCATGGCTCTTGAACAGGACGGTAGTACCTCGAATATGGCGGTACAACCCGCAGGCATGATGACGTGGTCTTTGACCTGACCCTGTGTAGTCAGGTTCAAACCCCAGGTCATCATACCCAAGGCTCCGTACCATCGTATTCTTTGCGCGTACCGTCGCACCAAAGACTCCTACTGTCGTGGTAAAGATGTCAACGCACATCCCGTCTCTTCTCTCCTTCTACTGAATATTTTTGTACTTAGTTCCTTGAAATACACACTTAGAATCAAGTTTCATACTTAGTTCTTACTTATGTCGATGACATACTAATATTCCTCGTAGCTACACTTGACACACACTCATTGGTGCACTTGGTGTCGTTCCACCAACGTTGTGCCAAGTCACACACTCCCTGGAGGTCCTCACCCCAACACACTCACACCAGTAGTTTCTTCCAGCTCTCAAGAAGGCTTTCGACTCCTTCGACACGGATAATAAGGGCTACATCACCCCCGAGACCGTCGGCACCATCTTGAGGATGATGGGCGTCAAGGTCTCCGAGAAGAACCTTCAGGAGATCATCGCCGAGACTGACGAGGACGGTAAGGTCGAACTCAGAGGTCCTCATGATTCTAGACCGGAGTTTCCGTCTTCTGTAAACCATAGTTTAAGGTCTAACTTTTGAAAATGTGGAAATATAGTTCGTTAGAAATGTAGACAGATGACAATATTCACTGGTTTATGTCTCGATCACGACTACATGCTTGGTGTCACGTTTGACTTCTCACGGACATAAACCAAAGAGATAAAACTAGAATTAATTTGAGACTGGGTTCAGCGTTGCCTTCAAAGCCCCCAGTGGACAGAGAAATCAGTCTTTGATCTCCTGACTTCTTGTTCAAAATCTATCGTAGGATTAAGTTTTCCAAAATTATCCTTACCATACTTTGATATTTTGAATGCATGTATAGATATCTGTGTAGATACTACCTTTGTCTGGTTGGAAGCAGGTTTTGTAAAACAGCTGCTCAGGGAAGTAAGAACATCTAGACTTAAGAGTGCTGAAGTGGTGTCCGGAACCATCTTACACTCTCCGTGTTAGCATTTCCAGACTACCTTTATGTCTCATTAAATTCTAACACCAACAAGCCTGTTGCACACCTCACACACATTTGTCTCAACTACCGCTAGTTAGCTCTGTTTCTCCAACTCCCCTCCTAACTCTTTAAACTTATTAGCTGTCTTCGACTTTCTAAAATCCTCAAATTATGATCCTTCCTTTGGAACTTCAATGCCTCTCCTCGGGCGATGCTTCTGTCTCTGCAGAGCGTATACCTTCTTTGGATCCACAGTTTAACCATTCTTATTCTGAGGCAGAGCTGGAAAAACTCTCGTTCCTTTGACCCACATTCAGCTCTCTGCTCTGACCAAAATTACGAAGAATATGTAATTAGTAAGGCGAAACGTTCCTTTGTACAAAAGAAGAGTAACACCTTCTCTTCTTCCAGTGATAGGTCTACATAATCTTTAGTCTAAGGTGTCTGTCTCAACTGGTGTCGCACTTCCTTCCCTTGCTGTACTATAGTTGTATTTTCTTCTGACAATTGTGTTTGGAAGGACTTTGCTTCTGAATTTGCGCCCGTGCTTGCCAGTATGTTTCAGTTATGTCTAAGATCCGGTACATTTCTTTTTCTTTCAAAATTGTGATAAAGCCTATCTCAGTGAAAGACAAACGTTTTAATCCTTCTAGCTCAACTGAATTCTACTGCTTTTAAAGTCTTTGGATTTCCTTTTAAATCGCATCTTGAATTCAACTCTGGTAACTATTAAGGAAGTTGTTAAGGCGCGAGATTAACAGACGATGTCCTTTCCCACTTTGTTTATATCAAGTAATCCTCTCTGAGAGATTTGGGAAAATCTTATGTTATATCACTGAAGTCTCGAAACCTTTGGACAGTATGCGGCAACGGCATCCTATTTCCGAACTTCCTCCTTTTAGATTTTCTTCTTCACACTGTTTTCTCTTATCTAGCTTCCTTTCTGGCCGATCTATCTCCGTTGTGTCCCTCAGAGTTCTGCACTGTCTTCTACGCTCTTACAGTTTATTGAAGATCTTTCTTTTTCACAGATCACTAAATACTTTCATACGCAAACCACTTAACACTGCATTCCTTCACTTCTTTCAAATTTGCTAATTCTTTCGTTTCCCAGTTTACGTCTCGTCCTGTCGCATCTACTTCCATAAATCAAGATTTGGATATGATTTTTCAATTAAGTAGACGTAACATAATTTTCAATTTAATTCTTCTAAAACTCAGTTTTCCCCCATTGCTCAATGTAAAATCTCTTGCAGCTCTTCCGTTTCCTTTGGAGGCTCTTTAATTACGCCACTGAACACTATAAACATACTTGGCATCTCCGTAACATCTAATCTACCTTAGAAATAACACATTACACAGACAGCTATGTCTAGTTCTAAGAAATTGGAAACCCTCCTTAAATGCTACAGACTCTTCCCTTCTGCACATTTGTTGCTGTTATGTGGAGGCTTTGATTCTTCCTTGTAGAGGGTACTGATGTCAGATCGTAGAGGTTCTAGCTCTACATACTTCACAAAGTTAAATCTAAGGCAATCCGACTCACCAACCTGACCTCAGAACCTGATTCACTTAATCTAGTGTGCGTCAAAGGGTATTACCGAATTATGTGCCAATTGACAGGCGTGCACCGGAAAAGTTGTTGGATGTGAACGTGCTAAAAGGGGAGGCAAGTGGAGTGTTTGATAATTTCTTTGTAAAGGCGAGTGTAAAACCTTGTGATGAATTTAGGGTAAAAGACGAAATGGCATGCATGAGAGAAGTGGGGTTGACAGCGAGATGAGTAAAAAGTAAAGAAAATGTAAGGAAGAAATGGAGTGTGTTTTGAAAGACTGGTAAATGTGGTGTATGATAGGAAGGCGGATGCGATGTGTTTGGGACGAGGTGGCATGCATAATAAAGGAGGCCTGGCGAGTAATGGGGTGGAAACAGAGGAGAAAGTGAAAATGTTACGCAAGATGAAGTGTAACAGAGCAACGGAAGCGTGTGGGACTGCAGCTGAGTCTCTCAGTAAAGAGTGTGACGATACTGGTGATTGGTTAGTCAGACCGTTCAACGTTTGTATGGCCCAGTGTGAGGTACCTGAGGATTGGCGTTTGTAAAATAATGTGCCCTTGTTTAAAGGCAATGAGTGTGAGGCAAAAATGAATATTCACTACATGGTAAGGTGTACGGGAGGACGGTGACTGAGAGATAGGTGGCAAGCGCAGATCATCTGACTGACAAGGAACAATATGGCTTCAGGACAGGGTGTGTTGTCCAGGTGTTTGCTTTGAAAAATATATGTGAGTAATACTTGACAACACAGAGTGAACTGCATGTGACACACGGATTTCATATGATGGGTTTCATACGACACAAAAGAAAGGAAGTGGCTGGGTTGTTGAAATTATGATGCCTGAGGATGATATGTGGTGAAAGAACTGATTATGTAATGAATGACAGAGGCAGAAAGAAGTGTGGTATTATTACCAGTCTGACTGAGAAGGTCGACCAGAGGGTGCTAGAAAGATTCTGGTATAAGAGTGAAAAAAGACCGAGTAAGAGGATTTCCGTGCCAGAAAAGGAGAGATCAGGGGAAAGGTGGAGACCTATCTGGACACGGAAGAACCTGAACATTCGGGGTGTGAGAGGCGTGTTGTGGATAGAGCGAACTAGGCGCATGCGTTATAAAGAGACGACTTTCTGTCGAAGGGCTGAACACAGCAAAGCAAATGGCCATCACATAAAGAACTAAAGACCTTACTTCACCTTATTCCTTCCTTCTGTCTTCCCTTCATAAGGTTCTGTATTATAAAACTGAAACTCAGATATGTTACTGTGATATAATGTGACTGAACACTTCTGGCCTCATATAACAGTGTAGGTAGCGCAAAGCACAGGTTGTCCCTCTTGAGTTCACAAGAGATCAAATCATAAAGCAGCTTATAAGGCTTTATGAAGTGATATTTTCAAGTGAGAAGGTTTCGATAAAAATTAAGGTATATACGAAATCACTGATGATATAAGTTATATGTATGTATGGATTAAAGTATTCACGACTACGTAAAAGTATCTAAGACTAAATATCAGACTGCACAGCTAAGAGTCTCCTTCATCTTGATTCTCATGAGCTTACCTTAGTCGTATAAGCCTCCAAACTGTACCACACACACCTAACCTCTCATTCCATCCTCAGGATCTGGTGAACTGGAGTTCGAGGAGTTCGTAGAGTTGGCGGCCAAGTTCCTCATTGAGGAGGACGAGGAGGCGCTGAAGGCGGAGTTGAAAGAAGCCTTCCGTATCTATGACAAGGGCGGTAAGTCTGGCTCAGTTGGGAGCATCTTCGGTTTAATCTCTTTCTGTTGGTTTAGTTTATAGATTCGACGAGATGGGACATTTTCCGTATCATCAAAGATAGTGAAGTTTAGCTTGTAACAAATTCCCTTTCTGTATTGCCTTGTAAGGTTCAGTCAGAGATTTTCTGAAACGATAT